>OY720443.1:71063712-71245834 GCA_963082915.1 Dolichopus griseipennis | reverse complement strand
TACAATCTCTTCTTAATATGTGTCCAATCTATCTGTATTTCTATTTCTGTATTTCTAATTTCTTCTTCTTCATTAGCCACAATTCTGCATTGGTAATTCTGCGTGGCTTGGACCTTTTTTCATATAATGCTAAAACATTTGTTGATAAGAACCTGCACATTATTTTATATCGTTCACTAGCCAGGTTTCACTGCTTTATAGGATAATTGTTTTTTCGTAAAAGTTCTTCATAATTATTTGGAACTCTCCTTCTCCTGAAAATTTTTTCAGTCTCTTGATCTTTCTTCTAGGTTCTGATGAGTGTGTTCAATTAGACATATAGTCTAAATCTTCCATTTTGTTTGTGAGACTTATAGGAAAGTTGTTTGTCTTTCACAAGACTTCATCCAGAGCTATATTGAACCCCATTAAGGATAGGGAGCATCCTTGCTCTACTACATTTTCAGAGTTATTGGTTTCCTCAAGTTCCTTACGAAAATTTACATTTGCTCTATTGAACTAAAAGCCTAAGCGAGGCCTGTCTTGGATCAATTCCAATGCAACATTTGTTATGTTTTTGAAAGTTTTATTTCTTTTGGAACTAAAAATAAAATAACATACGACAGAACTGATTTTTTAATTGATTTGAATAAATCTTAAAATTATTCAACAGACAATATAAAAATTTTGCAAAAGTAAAAATTTTAAATAAAACAAAATATGTAAAATATCTTAAGAATAAATCTATAAATATAAAGAAGAAAATAAAAAAAAAAATAAAACATTTGCACCTTGTTTTGTCTGAAAGCTGGTTAAAATGAAAATTTCAAGTTTATTTATATTTTCTTGAAGATATATTATTACATACTATACACACTATAGGTTATATATATAAAAATATATATATATATAAAGTTATGTCATACATAAATTAAATGTTCAAACAGAATGCAAAAAGTTCAAAATATATCTGAATATAGCAATCGATTGTTGGTAGGTAGGTAGGTAGGTAGGTAGCGGCTTGTGCCTGATCTGGTTATGCTTACCCAGAAAATAATAAACAAATATATTTAAATTGCAAAAAAAAAAACAAAAATAAAAACAATATACAAGACAGTTAAAAGAAAAAATAACAAGTTATTAATGTTGGTAACAATATACATGTTAAAATTAGAATTTTCATTTCATTTCTTTACAATGTTATTACATTAAGTAACAAATGAATTGAAATTATACATAAATATAATGTACAATTTTATATATACATATATATATATATATTATAATATATAGTATCAGATATTATATAAACATGAATGTATATAGATTTTGCAGAAAGTTCAACAGTGGAATAGATGGGAAAATTTTAATATTTATATTTATTTAGAATACACAATTAATATTCAAATCTTTGAAACATATCCAATAATTTATATGACGTATGAATAATATGGTTTTTATTCAAATTCGATTGTAACGTAATTAAATAAAACATATTTAATCTAAACCCAATAAATTTTTAAGAGTTTCTACGGAACAAGTGAACTGATTGTTACATGGAGATCCTAACACCTTTTGATTTTGGAGAAATGCGAAGGAAACTCGTACCAGTTCTGAGAATATTTTTAATAATATCTAATGCAGGAGCTATATTAGGTGTACAAGCTAAGTCAATTGTTAATTTAAGAGACATTTCTATAAAATCAAGAGACCTTAGAGATTATTGAAAGGCGCATAACTTACTTAGATCCTAGATAGAATCTAGAATCAACAATGCGCTTAAATGTATCCTCAAAACAGTCAGGCAGTGAAGAGCAAGCAAAATGTGTTTGTCAACAAATAGATTTTAATCCATTCTAGATTTGATTTTTAATAATAATCGTTTTAATTGAAAGGTATTAAAAAATTTTTATTTAATTTTACAATTATTTTCAATTTTCTAACTTTTTTTTGTATTCCTTTCTTTGTCTCATCAGATGTTTGACATACTTAAATTAAAACAGACATTTTAGTTGCTTAATTATTTTTCATAAAAACAAAAAAAAAAATAACTGTCTGTAGTTCAAATAGTACGCAATTTACATGATGTTATCGGTTAAAGTTAATATCAAATTACAACAAAAACAATAACAAAAACTAATAAATATGAAAACTTATATGTATAGTTATAAGTAAAACAAGAATTAATTTAAATATCTTAAGTTCTTTAAGAATGATTAAAAATAAAGAAAAACCAAACAAGAAAAAGAAAATTCTACAGAAGAAATCAAGAAAATTAAACACTTTTACTATACAAAATTATTAACCCTTTAATTGCAAGCAAACAGATTAGAATTTAATATCTAAATAAGCTGTTAAGATAAGGGTAAGGACCGATACGGTTTGAATGTTTAATAATTTTTTAAATTTATTTATACTCGTATTTTTTATTTTTAATTCAGAATTTTGTGAAGAAAACTTGGGGAATTGGAAATGGAACAGTACGCAACAGAACAGTGATCAACAATTGTTGAGTTTTATTTTGAAAATCAACGGTCAATTGTTTTGACACAGCGTACTTATCGTCGTTTTTTTAATGTGTGTACTGGACCTTCAGCATCAACAATAAACCACCTGGTTTCGAATTTTCGACAACATGGTAGAGTAAGACACCTTCCATGTACCGGAAGCCCACGTACGGTCCACACGGAAGAAAATATCCAACGTGTTGTGGATAGTGTGCAGGACAGTCCAGAATCATCCACAAGAAGACGTTCGACGCAACTGGGACTATGGCGGAGGTCCATTCAGAGGATTTTGGCCACATTGTACATGTTCCCGTATAAGATTAAGCTTGTGCAAGAATTGAAGCCGATAGACTACCAACAACGGCTGTATTACTGCATTTCATTCCGATAAAAAGCAGAAGAAAATCGTGATGTCATTAACAATTAACAATTTAATAATGAGCGATGAAGCCCATTTCCAAATGAATGGTTTCCGGAGAATCCAAAAACAGTTCATCAGAGACAATTACACCCACGTAAGTGTACTGTTTGGTGTGGTATTGTCTGAAAGGATCATTGGTTCATATTTCTTATCATCAGTTACAATTACTGATGATGAATATCGAACGATGCTGGACACTTTTTTGAGGCCAGCTGCAGAAAACCATCCACAGTTGTGGTTCCAACAAGATGGAGCCACAGCCCACACTGCAAAGGATACAATGGCTCTTTGGCGAACGCATTATTTCGCGTAGAAACGATTTCAATTAGCCCCCACGTTCACCGGATTTAACAGCGTCAGACTATTTTCTTTGGGGTTATTTGAGAGGAAGGGTATACGTAAACAAGCCAGTGACCATTCCAGAGCTAAAAAAAAAACATTCGCAATGAACTTCAAGCCATAACACCGGAAATTTTACGAAAAGTTTTGGAAAATTTACTGAAAAGAGCACGAATGTGCGAAGCCGAAAATTGTCACCACTTGCGGGATATAATTTTTCATACTTAAGCTAAAAATATACCCCATTAATATACTGTATAAGAAAAAAATAATAATAATAATTAACCATTAAATAAAAAAGTTATTAAACATTCAAACCATACCAGTCGTTTTGCGACAAAATGAATTATAATCCAAAGACATGCTTCAGAATAAATTCCATCTCTAGGCTTGAAGCGGTTAAATTAACATTCTGTTTACAAAATCATCGTTTTCTTTTCTCTTACTTCTACCTTAGTTTTTTTTTATTATTATTATTATTTTTCTGTTTTGTTTTTGTTATTTGTGTATTATTGCTAAAAGATCGTATTAACTTATTTATTAATTGGTTTAGACTTGTTACTTAACAGTGTCAACCACTAACGTATAATTTTAATCCCGCACAAAACATGGTACGCAATTTTCTGTTTTTGATTTTTTCTTTTATTTTTTTTTTTTGACATTTATCTACTTATTTTTACATTCATACACACAATACATACATTAAAAGTCAAAAACAGAGAACAATTGAAACGGAACAATTTAATTTAGCAAAGGGTTGGGTTTAATAATATGCTAATATGTCATGATTGTCCATATTTACATACGAACAAGTAAAAAAATGACATTTAATGAAGCAAAAAAAATTAATTGATAAAGTATTGAGTATTTGGGTTAAAGCAAAATGGAAGTAAGGGTTTTTAGAAACTGATGTAAGAACAATATGTAATACATGTATGGTAAAATAATTCTTTATAATAATTTTATTCTGAGGGGAAAAACTATATAGAAGAGTTGATGGTGTGTATTTAAAAGTAGAGATTAAAAAATTAATACTCTTGGAAACAACTGGGTTTTTGGAAAATGAAAAAATAAATAAAGAATATAGGTACTAATACAATTCTTACATTTTTTATTTTTTAATTTAATTTAATTTTTTAATAATTTTGTAAGCAAATTTACCCGGTGATTTCATAATGTTATAGAAGAACTAAATAGTTAGTTTTATAAATAAATATTTTCAAAAATTACAACAATAATTTCAAGCACTAGCATTAAAGCTTACAAGAAAAATACGACAACATATAGAATTAAGAGAAGTAATTTTAAAAATTTTGACTATAGTATTGAAGTCAGCGTCATCTAAGCCGGAAAATATTTTTGTTAATTAAAATTTTTTAGAACTTAAGCTTAAAATATATTGATGACATCATTCCACGAAGCCACGCACCATCATTAATAAACTGGCACAAAAACGTGAGGAATGACAAACCGAAACCGAACACCAATATTCATTTAAAATACCCAAATTGAAATGGTATCAGAATTTGAATACTTGGGAACCATACTAACAACAGATGGTACAGATCATAGAACAGCAAAAGCCATGAGTGCGTTCTGAAGACTGTGGTCAACATGCAAGTAAAAAAATAGGAAATTGCTTTAATCAAGTGAAATTACCAAGCCTTAGCCTTTGATCATAATAAACCACATATTGATTGAAATGAGTAGAAGGAAAACAGTAAGGAAATTTTAATTTGTGCACATCATTTGCAGTTATTAGAAACAGTATAGCTTTATTAAATAAAAGTTTAATCAATTGATCTGATAAGCAAATGGTGGGAGCAGAAAACCAATAAAAAAGAAAATGGAAGCTTTAAAAAACGGTTTCGAATCAATAATATAGGTATGATGTGGGAACTGCTGTAGATTCTAGTAATGCAGATCAATCACATTTACCTAAAATGTTAAACTTTTGTTAACTTTATAAATTTTAAAACTATTGTAAAGATAAGAATAAGAAATAGTTGTTTAATATGGACTAATGGAAAGAATGATGTAAATGTTTTGGCGTGTGACAACTGACGTCACTTATGTGTCATTTATATAAACAATTCCATTTATTCGCAAAAAATTGATTTCGGTAATGGCTTAATATAATTGTAAGATTACATTTCTAGGAAAAATTATCTATACTAAATTAAATTAAATTTATTTATTAATTTGTAGTACCAGACAATAGTAAATATTGACTGATAATATTAATCCTTTGCCGATTTGACATTTGGACTTCTTATTAAATTATTTTTAGTATACACTATATTTTTTTATTAGATATGATCCAACTAGGGTTTAAACCCGAGACTTTTCGATTAAAAAGATTGAACTTTACCACTGAGCTATCGGTCAGATTTAAATTAAATATTAGGAAGTAGTAGTTTCAAAGAATACGATTAACACCTGCTTTTATTTAACTAAATGGTTAATAAAACATCAAGTTTTGTGTGGTGAATATTTGTAACTGTTAATCAATTTGTTAATTAAAAACTATACCAGTTTCAGTATTTACTCACAGGATTTTCCAAAATACTTTATTTACTTTATTAAACTTTTAAAAGTTTGACCGTAAGCTTATAGTAAATATAGTAAGCTTGAGCATAATAAAAACTCTTAAATTACAATTAAAAAAAAAATACAAATCCAATACAAAACAAGTAGTTATAAAAAAAAACGAGGAAGATTATAGTTGCCCTTGTCAACTTTTAGATACCCGTGCATACCCACTAACCGTTATTTATTTCCCCTATGCTATTATAAATATTACAAAAAAAATATAAGAAAGTAAAATAGTTTAAAAAATATTTAACTTATTAGGTATCCCATAATTTTTGATTAACTTATTATCCCATAAAAAAAAAAAATAGCCCACCCTAAAAGTTGGTCCGAGTGATGTCCAACTTTGCCAACTAACTTGTCCTATTACTTTACCTGCCCAGTTTTGTTTTTAACTTCGTAGCTTCATTAGATTCACAGTTATCGAATTGATTACTTTGTATGGCAGCTGCCCGAAAACGGGTCCGTAACATTTTGAAACTTCATATAAGTGCTCGATTCATTATATAACTAACAGTGTGTAATTTTCATCCTCGTAGTATAATCAGTTTCTTAGAAATTTATATTGGTGCAAAGAAGTTGTGTGGCAGCTTCCCAAAACCTTGATCTGGTCTTAACCAAAAAGAATAGGGAACCTCAAAAATGTCCCAAAAATGTTTTGTGTGAATTTCAAAACTCTTGCTCTAATTTTTCAATTCCATCTCTTATAATTTATTTTTAATTCACGAATATATTAAACTTAAGCCAAATCAACTTCATATGATCATTATTCATATAATAATCATCATGATGATTCATCATATATATTCATAAATATCTATCAATATCAATAAGCCATTTACTTAAAAAAAATCTTTGTGTTCTTTTTTGCTTATCTTAAATAAACTACGCATCATTTAAATCATATGAAATTCTAACTCGAAATCGTTATCTACTTTTTGTAACAAAAACAAAAAACAAAAAACCAAAAAAAAAAAAAAAAACAAAATTCATATAATTTCATGTTACAAGGTGCATAGCTATATTTCAAATTTTTGTATGAAAATATTGGAGTTAAAAAAGTTAGCTGTTCGAGAGCTACCCGAAGTTTTGGTCCGATCTTAACCAAAAAAAATAGGGAACCTAGAAATTGATTGAAAAATATTTTGTGAAAATTTCAAAACTGTAGCTCTTTTAGTTTTTGAGTTATCGTGCTGACACACAGACGGACGGACGGACGGACAGACACACATAGCTAGATCGACTAATTTTTCGATTCTGAGCCGATACGTACCCTTGACACTATATCTAGCTCGTCTAGATCGATGCGTTACAAACGGAGGAGCAAATCTAATATACCCGATGTCATATATGTATGCACGGGTATAAAAACAAAAACAATAAAAGAGTGTGGTGGTCCATTTATTTATAAGATAAACGAAATTGTGCACCTAATTACTTCAATTACTGCCTAACTTGCTATTTTTTTCTTTTTGTTAATTTAAAAATATATTTATTATATATAATTATATTATTTATTGTATAATTTAAAAAAAAAACAAAATTTAATTCAATAACTTATAATATACAAATATAATACATGTTACAATATATACTTTTAAAAATATGAAACTATCTAAAGATAAA
Source organism: Dolichopus griseipennis (assembly GCA_963082915.1). NCBI lineage: Eukaryota > Metazoa > Arthropoda > Insecta > Diptera > Dolichopodidae > Dolichopus > Dolichopus griseipennis. The sequence goes on along the minus strand of OY720443.1, from coordinate 71,238,370 downwards.
TATAAATACAATTATAAAATGTTCAAAATAACAAAATTCGAGATTTAAAAAAAAAAAAAAAAAAAAATTGCAAGTTAATAATTCGATGCCAATTTTTTGTTTTTTAAAGTTTTTTTTTTATATTTTGTTTGTTTTTTATCACCTAATAAGGCGAGAATTTATCTCGACCGGATGCTGTTTTTTTTTTTTTTATAAATTTTAATTTTTTTTTTATATATAAATCTTAAGATAGTATTTAATATTTTTTTGTTATTTTCAATATTACCTTTAAATTGTCCGTTTTTTTTTTGTTTTTTTTTTTTTTTTTTTTGTAAAGGTTGCATCAAAAAATCACCATAACATAAATGTCGCGTTTTCTGTTTTTTTTTTTATTCACTCGATTTATTCATTGTGGCATAATCCATTTAAAGTATAAAATGTTAGGGAATCACTGTGAGGAAAAAAAAGGTTGTATTTTAAAAGACAAAAAGAGATGAGAATATATGAAAGGATAAGAAGAAAGATCGGAATCAGGAAAAAGAATAGCAAGATTTATAAGTCAAATCTAGAATATATATATGTATATATAAATATATTTTTGAAGAGTACAAAGTAAAATATTTGCTTTCTAGTTTTTTTTTTTTTTTTGGGCAATCGTCACTTAAGTTTTACTTTGTTGCGATTTTTGGCTTTTATATGCAATAATTGTATATATACCAATAAAAAACGAAAATTTATAACTATTGACACTACCATGTATTTCTTAATAGTGAAAATTTATGATAACACTTAAAGAAAATTATGTGAAAATTTAAAAAAATACCACGCAAAGAACTTTGATTTAACCATCTTTTCTTAGATTTGGTATAGCTAGGGAACTTTCGAATGACAAGTATGCATTTTTTTAGAGAATTCTTGCTATAGATGTGATTAAAAGTCAAAAAGGAACAAGAGCAAATTTTTTTGAGGGCTTGGTGGTTATGTAAACCGTATACGTTAAAAATATCAGAAGTCTATTACATAGAATTAAAATGCTATGGTCTGCAGTTTACGTTAAATAATTTACAAAGTTCAAATAATGTCTTATAAAATAAATTTTTGGTGTATACACGATATATAGAGGAGTATTATTTGCTCCCCAGTTAAGTTTCATAAATCTCTATTCGTGATTGTTCAAGGACAGAATATCCTACATATGATTCTAAAGCATTTATTTATGAATGCCTACAGACTGCTGTTTGTAGAACTCGAAGCTAAACAGATTTCGTTAACTTTAGGATGATTTTAAGCATGTGCGGAAAACCTGCAGTTCGGTGCTTCTGGAGATTTGCCGGTTTCTTCTGCAATCTGCCAAACGTTTCTTTAGCTTTCTTGAGTCGGTAAATCATATATTCTTGCCCTCTATCACTTGTTGATATAATGCTGCCATAGTTATTGACATTCTTAATTGTTTGACCGTTTTTTTGTAGAATGTTACGGCGGCATTGATTCTCATCTGTTTGGTCTAATTAATATTGAATTCAAGACCAACATTACTTACAAGATTCTGTATAGGTTTAAGCTGTTTAGTTAAGGATGAAGTTGTTCCTCTCATTAACAAACAGAACTCTTTAACTATGTCATCCAGGAATATTTTGAACGGACGATCTAGAATCACTACTAATTTTGATTGGAATGTACTGTTTGATTCCCCTTTGTGGATAACTGCGACTTGCGCATTAACTTGTCTTCTTCTTCTCTCCATCTTTTACGATCCTTAGCAATTCCTTTTAGCTGTAACCACGTTTTGCGTTGCGCTTCTGTCTCTTTTAAAACAGTAGTTCTCCATGTTTTCCTTGGTCTACCCACTCGTTGTCTGCCTTGTGGATTCCACTCAAAACATTGACTTGCAATGTTTTCTTCTGGTTTCCTTAAGGTATGTCCGATCCATCGCCATTTTCCCTCTCGGATCTCAACTTCAATCATCTTTTGGTTCGTTTTTTGCGATAGGTGTGTGTTGTAATAATTTGCGGCCAACGAACTGAACTATACGTCTGCAACTTTTTGATATTGGTTACCTTTCATGTTTCACAGCTGTATATAAGTACTAATTTGACGTTTGTTTCAAATAATTTTAACTTTATACGCAGGGCGATATTATTTGACTGCCATATGTTTGATTGAGTTCCAAAACAGCTCTAGCTTTATTTATTCTGCTGTCAACATCAACTTCTGTTCCCCCATTTGATGTCATCATTATGCTTCTCATTCTACTTCTTCAATTTGACTTTCTTCTAGTAGAATTTGCTGATGTGTTGAGTGCTCTGTACGCATGCTTTTGGTCTTAGCTGCATTTATTTTTAGACCAGGTCGTCTGCCATATGTGTTAAATTTTTAGCACATTTCGTTCAGGCCACTTCTTGTCTATGTCATGAAAACAACATCATCAGCATAAACTAAGTAGCTTAAATATTTTCCTAATCGCCACTGAATGCCATACCTCTTATCTACGCCTACGGTTGGGATTAAGATTTCGTCCATCACAACCAAAAATAATATATATACCAGATATAGTGGTATGAAATCTCCATTTTAAAAACTCTCCTACTGTAATGCCGAGAGTCTGCAACGCAATGCAAGTGGAATGCTTTGGTTTACTAAAATAAACTCATATTACCTGACAAATTTATTTAATTCATTCCTTTTTCTTCAGTGTATTAATTTATAAGTTTTCCAACTTTCTTATCATCTTTGTGCTTTAATAAAAGTTTTAACAAAAAAGTAGCTGAAGCAGCAACTAAAGTTAAAAGAGTTTTTGATGGTTTTGTTTTAGTATCAAAAGTCAACTCTGAAAATATATATATATATATATGTATAAATACATTCTTTTTGAATGAAAATCTTTGTTACCTTCATATCACCTTTAATTCACAAAAAAAAAAATTTTCTTTTTTTTTTTCATTTTTACATAAGAGTAAGTTTTGCTTTTATGCAATAACTTAAATGTTAAAGTACAAGAACCATAAAAAAAAAGTTAAGAATGAATGAACCATTGTTTCTGGCCAAATCATTTTTTTTATTTTATTTTTTTTTTAGTTCTTGTCTCTCTTATCAAACTTACAAAATCTTTCCAGAGAAAAACGAAATCATAGAATGAAATAAAAAAATTATTATTATCCTGTATTATATACAGTTTTCTTAGTGATTTCATTCACTGCTGAAATGGATGATGGTTAGAGATGGCTGAGGTGTTAAATAAGATTACACAAATAAAAAAAAAAATGAAAAAAAAAGAAAAAAAAAACAGCAAGGTTTTGTTAGATTTCAACGACCAACTGGACAAAAAAAAAAGAATTAATGTTAAAAAAATATTGAAGAGGTGTACAAAGAGAAGGTAAAATCTCTAGATTTTCCTCAAATTATTTTTTGAATCATTATAATATATGAATGAGGACATGTGTGGTTAAACCGAATCAATTTTATATTCTGTCACTATAATATATTAATATACATATATAAATAAATATATAAGACACAGGCACTATATAAATACTAAATATATACTTAATATGGTATATATGAGTATATATAGTATAAAAATGGAATTCGAAAAAATAAAATTTTATTTCATTCATCCTTTTATTATTCTTTAGTTGAACAATTTTTACCTACATTGAAAAAGACAAAAGTTTATGTTTAATTCATAAAAAGAGATATTTAGTAAGTTTAACATTATTTATTTAAATTGCGAGTAATTTAAAAATAAACTAATATCTTCTGTTACTCTAGGACGTGTGGTCTCAAAAAAAATATAATTTTTACCGAACAAAAGCTGCTTAGAATACAAAAAATTTAATTATACAAAATAAGAGCAGTTATCAACAAAAATTTAGACTTAGATTCTTTGTACTTAAATTACTTTCAGTTTTTTACTAATCAACATTTTTTTATTTCCAAAAACTTAAATATTTCATTTATCATAAATTCACTAGATTTAAGTACCACATAAACGACAGTACAATTACAGCGCATATCAAAGTACAAGTACTAGATATTCACATTTGTTTCTACTTCTACCGTTGACAATGATGCTATTTCTAATCTATTCTATTAGTCGGAAGAATCACTTCAAGTAGATTAAATGGTTATGAATTAATATACATCAAAAGCATGTTCAAATTTATACCTCTGTACTGATATGGGGGATAAATTTACACTGAAAGGCATGGTTCGGAAGAGAATCGAAAAATAAATCAATTTAGCTATGTGTGTCGGTCGTTCAAACGGTAAATGAAAAAAAGAACTAGTATTCTAAAATTTTAAATGGAACCACTTTGCTCGACGGATTCAACGGAACGACAGCTTATTTTTCTATATGAGAATGCACAATAAAACTAGTGGGCAGTGGGTTCAAGTAGTTGCCATACATTTCTTTGTTTTTTGTGAACATTTCTGTATACCATACAAAGCTGCATGTCTAAAATTAGGGACGTTCTATTGTCAAAGTTTGCGCAAGTTTTGCAAACTTTGTCATAAAACTTTATTAGTCTTATTCTAGTACCTGCTACACAACTTCTTTTTTAGTATAAGAATAACTTAACTAATAATAAAGCTGATTAATTGAAATTTTGTTTTCCATGCAGGAAATAGGATAAGAATGTGATCCAATAATGATGATGATTATAACCTAGATAATAATCAAAAAAAAAAATATTCCATTCACTCCTTTTCGGAAGTGGACAGGAAATTCTTTCAAAGTTTGATTATTAACTTCTTTGAGGATCCCGAAAACATTTTGTCAAAACACTTTTAGAAAAATTCTTAGAACAATATCCCACATCACATATATGTAAATCTCTACCTGAAGTAAAAATTGATTAAATTTCATTTATCTCCATGGTAATAATAAAAATTTTAATTTAACTAAAACGTATTTAAAAAAAAAAAAACCAAATTACATGCCCCTTTTTTTGTTTATTTAAATACCATTTTAATATTTTAATCAAATTTATATCAACATTTAATTACACGATCATTTCGTAATTCTATTGAAAACCCCAAACAGTCGTGACCGACGACACTTTGTGCAAATCAATAAAACAAACAAAGATTTAATACGTTTTTGTGTTTTCAATTTATTTTAACGTCTTTAGATAATTTTAAATGTTAAAAAACCGCAAAACAGAACAAAATAAACAAGAATTATAATCAGCTCAATTCAGTAAATAATTTAAAAACTATTTTTTTTTGTTTACCTGTTGATATTTCATTGTTAATCCTGATTTTTTTTTACCTGGCAGTTTGACACTTTCTTTGATTTTTGGTTTGTGTGTAGCGATTTTTAAATACTACTTAAATTGTGTGATTCTAGTACATTGCGAAACAGTTTGGTTATAGTTACACTAGTAATCAAAACAAAGAAATCAAACGGTTCCTAAGCAAATCAAACAGTCAATGCTTCTTCTCAAAGTTTTCTAACATGAAACAAGGAGTGGTGCAGATTCTCTACACCATTTATTTAGTAAGATAGCGAAATAAGTTTTTTGAAATTTTTTTTTATGCTTACGTCAGCTTACGTCGAGGTTATGGAATCAGTTACTATGTAATTAGTTTCTAACTTAATCCTAATTTCCTTTCGAAACTCCGTCCTAAAAACCAATGTATTTGTATTTAAGGTCCACTTGAAGCTTGGTTTTCAGAAGAGAGGTGCTTTTAGTTAGGTAAAATCCAAAGCTACCGAGATTCTGATGATTATGGAACTTTCGATACTTTCCAGCAACCCTCGTATAAAAACAATGAAAATGTTACTTTTAACTAAGAGTTTAGGCAAAATCTGTTATTTTCTGGGACATAAACTTATCATACTTAGTTTCTTCTACAAAACTTCTAGGTTTTATTTTGAAAGACCGAACTTTTTCAGCTTACATCACTTGTGCTTGGAGTATAAAATTGTTCCAGGAGCATATATACAATTAATTCCGTAACCTAAGTGGCGCAAATCTTCCTATACATATCATTAACAGTCTACTCCGAATAAAACAGTGTTTTTAATATTTTGCATAGTGTTGTATGTTACAAATCTGAAAAAATTGTTAATTGTAAGGTTATGAATGAAATTTTAACTTTTTAATTCATAAAACTGGTAGAAAATCAGAAATAAAACAAAACATTTATTACTAAGAATACGACGAAATTGGAATAATAAAATTTACAATAACCAAAAAAAAAATGGAATAATATTGAACGGAAATTCTTAAAAATCTTTTTTTATTTTGGTTTTTTTGATCGCTCTGCATTAAATTAATTTCATTCATAAAATAAATTTTAGTTGTAGTTGTAGTTAAGGGACAAAGTGCGTTTTATGTTATATTGAAGCCGTTGTTTAAATTTATCAAACAAAAAAATGCCATTTAGTTTATTGTATATATATATACATATATACATAAAAGTATTTTGATTATTTTGCAATTAACTTTGCAAAAAAATTTGTGTTCGCAAAATAAAATAATAAAAAAATGTATTAAACGAAGAATTAATTGTTTGACTCAGTAATATTTTTAGACTTTATTGATGTTTTTTTGTTGTTCAATGAAAATTACATTAAATGTAAGCTGTTTGTTCAAAAATATATTTTCTTTTCATAAAACGCATGCATATGGAAAGAATTGAAGCCAGTAAATATTTTGACATTTTTGAACATTCGTTTGAAGGCGAATAAAGTAAATACTTTCTTTTAGCACCAAAGAGGTTTGGAACATTTTAAGCCTCTCTTTAGTCGTTTAAAGTGATTGCAAAATAAATTCTAGTATGTAATTTAAAGCAATTAATTAAAAAAGTACACGATATTTAATTATAATTTTAATTATCTTTTTTAACCCACATCCCGCAGTAAATAGTTATAATTGTATGTAAATATCTAAAGAAACAAAGTTGAATGCATAAATACATATTCTTGATCAACGTCACTTCCTGAATTGATTAAATGATGTTCACACGTTTGTCTGTTTGTACGATAATATCTGAAAAAAGTGTAAATTTATAGAGTTTAAGTTACTAAAGAAAAAGAGGGCGGTGATTTCGACTAATGGACGAAATCAGAATATTTGTTCGGAATTTTAAAGCTTCCAATCGAGCCAATGAGATAAGATCAAATCTTCAGAACCAAAAAGGTAGAATCTCAAATGTGGAACCCATGCTCGTAAAATTATTTAAAGTATAGATTCGGTACCTCTTACAGGTTTACGAAAGCCCAAGACGCATATCTTTGAAATAAAAATAGAACGAATGGACGAAATGTATAAATCGAAATATCCTCGAAATAAAGATAAAACCTCCAAATTTGGGAAAGGGTTTTTCTTTCGTTTCTTTTATGTTCCCAAAATTGATGAATTTGAATGAAGATAGTTGCCACAAGATTTCCTGTGCCAAATATGTAGATCGATCTAGCAAATGAGCTTGTGCTACTACAGTATTCGATTAAATAAAATTACTCGAATGTGCGATATATTTATATTATTATAAAATAACTAATGAAGGAGCCTACGTGGTGCAAAGTACCTGATGTATTAACCGGGTGAGTGCGGGTTCGATTCTCGTTCAGATGGTAAGTTTTTTTCAATCAAAAATTACTGATAAATGAATTTTCATTACAATTTCGCCTTACTATAAAATATAACAAAGGTATAAAATAATTTTTTTTTCTTATTTCTTTTTCGCTCTTTTAAGAAGTATAGTGAATGCTCTATACTACAAATCTATTTAGGCTAGGCTTCAGTTTCTTTAATCGTTATATTCACTAAGCCGTAGAATCCTCGGCTGTAGTTATTGCATAAGATTATGAATGCGCAAGTGTTAATTTTGTGCGCCATCCATTATCCTATACAAGAGTTATTTATATTTTTATATTAAATTTTATCTTATATTTAGATATGAACTATTACGAAATTATAGAATTTTACGATATTTTTTTATTGGTTATGATCAGACCGGGATTTGAGCCCGACATTTTCCATTGGTCATATATAATAAATAAATAATAAATATAATAAACAGTATTGGTATAATCAAATAATAGTATCCTAACCTTTAATGGTCTTAGTAACTGATGGTTTTAAAATAAAACTAATGAAACTTTAATTTAAATTAAATGTTAAAATATAAGTAGAATATTAATAAGTCAGTTGCATCGAATTAATGTTTGATTACTTGTTTTTACAATATAATTTAACATCGATTGATTTTAAGAGTTATTATTATTGGGTATATAACCCTGATCTAAAAAGAAAAAATTGGTTAATATTAAGTGATAGAATACATTCGGATTAAAATTCCTTAATTAAAAGCTGTTATTATTAATCAATTTTATTTCAATTATTATTTTCTAGCACGAAATTGAATTCAATAAATTTGGATTTCCTTAATACCAATTACAAACTAATAGCATATTGTTAAGTAATAAGTAAAAATAACGAAATTGATCTAATTGGCATTTTCATTTTATTCTTTATCTTACAACGTAATAACAAACTTAAAATTCTAGATTTAAATGGTCTCAATAATGAACCAGAACTAAAGATTCTATTTAGTTCCAATTCAAAATATTTTTTTTTTCAGTTCTTCTTTAAGTTTTAAACATACTTGGATCTTTTGTCACTTAACAATTTTATTCTTTATTCATAAAGTTAAATTATACCGGAAATGAAAAAAAATTATGATCGATTTAGATTGTGTGATATGATAATTAATTTAACTAGGTAAAGTAGTATAGGTAATCAACAACTATTTCAAAGTCAATTCTAAATTATGAAATTATAGAACAATACCTTTCATTAAATTCAACATTTAAAAAAACCGTGTTAAATTCGAAAAAAACGAAACCAAATCAAAAACTATATTCTAATTACAGATACAACAGATTCTTTAAATTAAAAAAAAAATTAACAAAAGCACAAATAGAAAAAATTAATATCTCAGATCACGAACGAACCGTAACGCGATTAATTTAAAATAAAAAAAAAAAAAAATTCTTAATTTGCGTAACAAAACCAAAAATTAATTTTAACAACGACAACACATTTAAAACTAAATATTATAATAAACATACAACAAAATATTATTCTAATGCAAATTTTTATTTTTTAATAAATATTTTTTTTTTTTTTTTTAAAAAATGAACCGATCTAATCCGAAACAAAATTAAACAAACTGAGAATTTCCTGTGCATTTAATTAAAACAAAATCTTTTGTTAAACTTAAATTCTTTTGTTATTTAGGAAAAATATTTTTCAAAAAAAAAATAAAAAAAAAAATAAATAAAAAAAAATGCATTTTAACTATCATATACTATAATCAATTATAGTCATCATTGTGTTTAACATAACACACAGGTGCTTCAGGTATTCATTTTTTTATTTTATTCTTTAGAAATTCTTTTTTTTTTTTTATATCAACTTATACCTAACCATAAATTATTTTTGTTTTTGTTTTTTTTTTACTATTAACTACTTTTGTTTTATTTTGTAATTTTAATAATAAAAAACTTGTAGGTAGCTGTACTAATATAATGAAAGTTTTATATTACAGTTTGTACTCAAGCGTCAATAAAATACGCTTAATATGTATACACATAGGTAGACAGAAAAAAAAATGCATGCATAAATGCAACAAAATGCAATTCAAAACAAAATAAAAACAAATAATGAAACAACGGTAAGTCCATGCAACTGACTAAGTAATACCCTAAACCTGAAAAAATTCAACTGACAATTACGCGTATATCCACTTCAATTCATCTTAGATTTCAGGAATAATAAGAAAGCTGGCGAGGATTAACTACCTTGTACATAATTTAATTTTTCTAACTTTATTAATTTCTAAGATACACTAGTTACAGGTCTAGGGATGCGCGTGGCAGTTATTTGAACCACTACTTTAGTTTCTCTCAAATTTCCGAAACATAGTAGAAACAGAGGACGGAACATGCTACCAAATTTCTATTTTATATATTTATTGTTTTCGAAAATATGCTTGTTAGAGAGGTGCGTAGGAGGTACCTGAACTACTACGGTACTTCATATTACATCTTAAGGACATAATATAACGGTACAAAACACCGTCAAGGCAAAGTAAATTTAACATCATTATAAATTACGAAGATATGTTTTTAAGTCTTGATAGCTGTGAGGGAGGTAGCCGAACCAATTGATTCAATTGATTCCAATATTTAGGACTACAAGGAGAATAGTAGCAACATTTTTGTACCAAATTTGAAGATTCTGCCTTTATTGTTTACAGAGATGTGCTCGTTTGCTCTTTTCTAAAAGTTTTCAGAAACAGGTTCGCATTCTTTCTCACCCACCGATTCTATCTCATCCATTTGCAATCCCCGACTTACTTCCGCCATTATTAACCTACGGTATAAATTTCATAAAAATAGAACCATTATTTTTTGAGTATTTGTGTGAAAGGACGGACGGACGCACATTGCTAAGTTGAATCAGGAAGTGACGCTGTTGGCTCAGAATATATATAATTTTTTATCTGGTGATTTCAAACATTAAAATCAAAAATAATTTTATCCTATTCTAGGTGTAGGGTATAAAAAATAAAATTAAATTAAAAATGTGACAGATATTAACTTAAGCTACTGTCATATTTGTGTTGTTAGATAAGATCATTAATATTATTGCACTTATACATAAATGAACACATAATTTATTCTATAGATGAAAATTTTATCTTCGCATATTTTAGATGCATTGTTTGCTTCTTTATAAAAATTTTTTAACTTATGAATGGAAAGTTCAACGATGCAACCAAAAATAAAAGAGTACTGGATATTGAATGGGAGAGGTGAAAGAAAGGAAATTATAATATAAATCATTAAAATCATATATAATATTCATTGTACTTCCTCTATATGAAACCACTCCATGTCTTTTTAGTTGTTAATCTATTCTGGCACCCGAATGTCTCCTAATTTTCAATACTATTGTAATATTTAAATTATGAATCATATATGATGCAAAATGAATCACAATATTGTTTTTTAAAAAGTAAATACACGTTTTGAATTAATATATGGACTTTAAAATGTGCTTATACTTTCTAAATTTAGACTGTACGTTCAAACCATATTATAGTCTGTTGCTTAGCTAAGCTTAAGTATTGAAGTAGACTGTATTAACTCTTGGATATCCGCACGATAGTAATGTAAACACTATACGATACGGTTAACTAATTAGAACTCGGTGCACCAAAAACTTTTGGTAAAAATGGCTAGATTTACTTACTTTTTGATTGTGATCCGATAAAGACACTTGAGTTTATATCTTTTCCGCCTCTTTAATAAATATGACATGTGCTAATTTGGAATTGTAATGTCCACTCAATTCGGGTTAAAGAATTTTCCAACCAGTTAGATTCATGACTGTAACTATGGCAACGGTAAATTTCTTAACCTACCTAAAAATTGTTGAAGGTTTTAAAAACTTTCGAAATTTTTATTTAATGAATTGCGATAAAATCGCTGTTTGTCTGTTTAAATGTACGGCTAATGAAGCGATTTGCATAACATTTCTTAAGCTGGAAATTTTTATACTGTGATGTTTACTCTACAGATGGAGAATGTATAATCTAGATAACATCGAAATTTTTAATTTTGGTATGAACCAATTTAAAAATTATTTTGGAATTATAAAAAAAAATCAGAATTGGAGAAAAAGATGAAAAAGATCTTATCAAGTGATAATAAAGGTGATATTTTGTTATTTTCCAGAGTTTTGGTTGAATTTTGCCATCGACCACAAATCGTTATTCTAAAGAATTTCAGTAAGATTCATTCTTTAATAAATATATTTAATTTGTTGCTTACTTTTTAATAGTGATAACTCTTTTTTTTTGTTGGTGAAAAATGCAAAACAGTAGTTGGTTGGTTTTATTTGAAAATTAATTAATTTTATTTGGTTTTAACCTGTTAGAACTTTAAAAACGGAAATGTAGATTGAATGATACGAAGATAACAAAACCTGGCAGATCTTATCATTTGGACCACTCATATGAGAAGAATTTAGTATTTTTTTTTTGTTCCTCAATTGTTGAAGGACGACATTTTTTCAAGAAAAAGTTTTATTTAAGAAAAATTAAATTTAAGTTAGTTAGAAGTCAGTGTGTCTGCTTTAAAAAATACAAAAAGACTCTCAGGAGTTTATAGTCAAAAATTTAAAATATAATTTGTGGTTTATTTATTTGTTTATCTTCAAATATTGAAACACTGAATAATATTTTACAAAAATGTTATCCTTACCTGTAAGATCGTGTGCTTATAAAACAAAGAAGGACATTAGTCTTTCGAAAATGTAGTATATTACAATGTTTTTGAAAGATTATGATACAAATGAAACACTTTTGTGTTTTAAGAGACAGGTCCCTATCATTAAACATTTAATGGAGTTTTGAAAATTTTCACCAACCCAGTATCATGATATGATCTTCATCCTAACTCTCATTAACGAAATTATATGAGCACGATAACAACGGTCATGGAATTAGGTGATATATCATAAACTTAAATAAGAAGATCTCTGATATACTATAATATAAGTCATAGTCAACACTTATTAATAAAGATATATTATAAACGCAAAACTAAACAAAAGTGTAAACCCTTGGGTCTTCAGATAAGTGACAGATATTGTGTCTTAAAGTAAAATCCAATAAACGACTTCATAGTGCATGGGAGGGAATATAATAGAAAAATACAAAAAATACATAGTAAAACTACAAATGGACCAAACGCATAAGTAGACAACTGGAGAATATGACACTATGACTTGTAAGTTAGCTCCTGATTGGAAACAACTAAGGAAATGTGTGATTATGGAAACGCAAGAGTAGCTTAATTTAATAATATTGAAGGAAATATATAATGAACACAATCTGTTAACAAGCCGAGGCTATCACTCAGATTAAGATTGAGTTTTATATACTTTGCTATAGCTTTTACTTAAAACCTTAAAGCAAAGATTTCGAGAGTTTTTATGCATGTATGGCTATAAGTCAAAAGGGTGTACTAAATTTGACATTACCTTTGTTACGCAGAGAAGGAGCGGGAGTAGATGTAGACTCAAAGGCATGGATCAGATCAGAATCGAAAAATAAATCGATTAGGCTATGTATGTTCGTCCATCCCAACGATAACATAAAAATTGAAGGAGCTAGAATTCAAGAATCCAGACATTTTGGTCCACGGCTTCGAGTACCTACCATACAACTTCTTTTTTAATATGAGTATTACTCTATACCTGTTGAAGCTGGGTGTCTGAAATTTTGTCAAAAGCAGTTTAGTTTTATGCCCAAAGTTTGTGCAAAATTTGGGTGGTCTACTGCAGTGGGGTCGAGTAGCTGCCATACAACTCCTTCTTTTATATGAGCATTACTATACATCTAATTAAGCTGTGTGTTTAAAATTTTGCCAAAAGTAATTAACCGAATGATATAATGTTTATATTACGGTCATACGGGTATCCCAGAGTTAATATTAGTCTACTGTACTACACTCTTTTTCGTTTAAACTAAATGTATATTTCGAAAAGACTTTTTGTTTGAAATTTTGAAAAATGGTTTACTTAAAACCAAATGTTTCAATTTCTTTTAAGCAAATCATTTTTTGTAAATTTAAAAGCTCTTAATTTTGTTTAAAACGAAATAACAGCTTAAAACTTAATTCCAAAAAATAAGTTTCTTCCATCTGTTATTATTTTTTCAATTCTATTGTTCTGTCTTTAGGAAATGTGAAAGTATAAAAGCCACAACCCACAATAATAAAAAAAAAAAAAAAATTTCCAAAAAAATTAAAATTATAAAAATTTGAACAGACTGAAGCTGAGAAAATTCTGTGATCGTGTGATCGTGATCGTAACCAATTTTAATAAAACAATTTTGAAAAAGTGTTAAATTTAAATTTTTCTATTAAAGATATTATTCCAAGTGAGTTGTTATTTAAAAAAAAACGAGATACAAAACTTTCGCTGTATTAAAACATGATTTTCTATCAAACACTTTTCTGTAGTGTATTATAGAGTATTGACAATTGCCGTCAAAATTTTTTAATAATATATAACGAATTTTAATCTGATCTATAGCACTAATTTTTTTCAATTTGATGCGGATAATATAGTCACCTGTATAAATATGTTTTTTAAAGCTTTAATTTTGACGTTTAGTTACTGTCAATTTAAGTTGCTTTTAAATGCAAGGAATAGTATTATCTTTTATATTTTATTATAATTTTACTGTAAACTCTCTCAGTCGTTTTATATTGCCCACACCCTACTATCGCATCCTACCTTCACTTTTAAATTTATTTTATAAATATTTTTTTAACTCACAATCAAAACAATTAATTCGAAATTAAAAAGTCAATCAAATGATAAATGTCTAAAATATTACAAAATATATTTATATTGGCGTTTTTTTCAGACCATAGGTATGAGCACGCTCTCAACAATATGAGCACGCTCGAGCAGAGCATGAACAGGGTACGCTGAGAGCTCTCAGATTTAATAAACACGATTTAAAAAAAACCGTCATTTTTATTAAGGTTACTTTTTAAATTGTCAAAAAAATTAAATTAAATTAAAAATGGATACCTTAAAATAAATAAAACTTTTTGAATTTAATTTTACAAGTATGATCTTAAACAAACGTCAAAATATTTTTGTATTTTATTTTTCTCAGCCGTACTTGAAATATTTGAACTGAGCACATAGACAATTTTTTTTGACAGTTTATGATCTGCTCAGATTTCAAAAAAAAAAAAAACGCCTACGCCTAAGTGAATTTCTTTTTGACACATGACAATTTTTGATTTTGAAAGGGTCAATTTTTTTAATGTGATTTTAATTTTTCCACAGTAGCAGTACGAGGATATGGTTAGAACGTGGATCAGCTTTATTTAAAAATTAAAAAAAATGCGATATAGATTTAAATACTCAATACCAAAAGATTAAATGAAATAATTCAACTATTTGCTGTCTGTATTTTCCCGTTCCCGTTCGCTGTTTAATGGAAGTTAGAAAAATAAATTCGTGATTTTGAATAAAAGAGCAATATTTTTCTAAAACTAGCCACTAGTTGAAAAAAAATATTCTATTTTGTATTTACTTTATAAAAACTTTAATCCTCACTGTTTTTCTTTTAAAGAAATTTAATTAAAAATTTATTTATGTGAATAAAACACAGATATTGTTAAACTTTGAATTCCAACAATAATATATGTAAAGAATTTGGGGATGGAGAAAATTGCTTGTGAGATTTGAATGGTCTTTTCAAATTTATCTAAACCGTACACAATTTTGTAATATCTGTTTTAGCGAACACATTGGTTGGAAGATGCTTCTATAAGCGCACAGCTGCACAATTTAATTGTAAGCTTTTGTTTTTCTGCACGTTGTTTCACGTTGGAGAACTTTACGTGGAGGCATCAAATGTTTTATAAACATGCACAAATTTTGTTTTTCCTTGCAGATATCTAACTGTAAGGCTGTTTTAGTGAGTTCAGCTAAATAGTTTTGAAAAATAGTTTTTTCACAGGTTACTAAAACGGAAATATATAGATTGCCGGATTTCCGACTTTGCTTACGAGAGAACCGGATTCAAATTGCAGTAAAAGTGGAAAAGTCTTATATGGCCAGATCAATTTGCCATTGGATTCAAAGTAAGAAATACCCTATAATTCAAATATAAAACTAAATAGTAAATGCATAACAACTAGAATTGTATTGAAAATCTATGACGTTTCCACATGTATACATCTCATTGTTGAATTGTATGAGTAAGTCATAGTTAGATCACTTCTAATAATAAGAATATAATATGCCCCCCTGTTCCAACATGTACCTATGGTTACAGGTTTATGAACAACAATTTGAGAAACTACGTTTAGTTTTTCAGTTGAATTAAATTAAATTTTCAAATCATTCATAGACATAACTAAATAATAAAATATTAAAAAATGCCTTATACATAACTTAAGCTTATACAATTAATTGTTGTTTCATTTTAATTTAACCACTTTTTTTTTAATGCTACTTTTGTTTTAATTGTTTGTTTACTTTGTTGTTTTTTTTTTCACCTGTAATTTAATATTTTCCATATGTTTGTATACATATATATATATATATATATATATATATAAAAACATTAAATTTACTATTTATAAATGTGTTTTGCTGTTCTTGTTTTTATTATGTTGCTTGTTAGTGCGTGAAACAATTTCAATGCTCATAAAGATTATGTATAGGTGCTGCTCTATGTCAATTGTTTGAAATTACCCATCTATCGTTAATAAATTAAAAATAAAAGCGTTTTTTAAAGAAAGAGATAGACAAACAATAAAATGTTTTTTTTTAGAATTAAAAGTATAAAAAAAAAAAAATAAAATTATTTTATCATTAAAACCACTTCACTTTACACTGATGGAAATTCTTTTTTTTTATTACTATTATTATTTTGTAATCAAATACCTAGCAATTGTGATATAAAAAATAAATTACAGGTACTCATTTACCCATGATATGTGAGTAAATAAGTAAGTAAGTAGTCAAAATAATGTTATGTTTTTTTTTTCAATTTATATCATTTAATTAATTTATGATTATTGTATTACAATCATAATTATTTTTTAATTTAAAATATTTTTTTTTAACAACGATTGAAGGTTTTTTGAAGTTTATATTAATGGACGAATAATTTTTTATTATTAATTACCCATTTGTATATTTAAAACGCTCTGAAATTAGAAATCCGTACAACCTGAAAAATGAGGTACAAAAATAGATGATTTACTTAAATTGAAATTTGCAGAACTGTCCTTGATGGATAAACGATTAATTAAGGTAGGTAGTTGTATTTCTACAGAAATTGTCTAATAAGTTAGAAAATTAAGATTAGGTCCTGGGTAGAAAAAAAAAAAATTGGTTACTGAAAAGAGATGAAAACCGAAGGCAGTTTCTTTTGAAAAAGTTTTACTTTGTTAAGTTTTTGTATTAAGGTTTTTGTTTTATTTTCAGTTTATTCTATGGCATTTTAAAAATGGGTCATTTTAACGATTTTGTTATAGAAGATTAGATTTCATTTTTAATGTATTATTTTTACACTAATATTATAAGGTTTGAATCCTTTAAAGTCCTTTATATTTATACTATAATAAAGTTTTGGAATTTTTGTAGTATTTTAAAGTTTAAAAGCTATATGAAAGTATTTAAATAAATTGCATAATGCTGTACTCGTTTCGAAACGCAATCGTGGTATTTTCGAGAATACACAATTGTGAATAGAATTTAAGTTTTCATAAAAAAATCAAACTTTTGAAGTTCCTTATTATTTTTACATATCATATTTTATGTTACATAGATGGTATGGTATTAAGACGCAAAGAAAGAAGCCGAGATAAACCTAAAAGAGGTTAAGTAAAAAAAGTTACTGAAAAATTAGAGATTATTTTCTAAGCAAGTGTATTAGGCTGCTTTTATGTTGGAGCTACGATAAGTGAACAGAGCGTCAATAAGAGCATAGCGTAGAAAACTATATACATGTTTTAAATAGAGGTTTTTATATTGGAGCATCCCTTTGATAATCGATTAATATTATAAATTTTCTACGCTAAGGATCTAATCGATGCTCTTATTCCTTATCGCAGCTCCAATATGAATGCACCCTTAGTCCGAACTGAGTTACAAACAATTTAAGTTGAAAAAATCAATAATTCTTTTTTCTTAGTCATATATTTTAATACCCGTATAAGTCAAAAGGGGGGTGGATATAGACTCGAATGTATGACAAGTAAATCAATCTAGCTATGTATGTCCGCACGATAGCTCAAAAGGAGCTAAGATTTTGAAATTCATCCATTTTGCTCCACGGGTTCGAGTAGCTACCATACAACTTCTTTTATTTTATGCAAATAACTCTATACATGGTAAAGTTGAATATTTTAAATTTTGCCAAAAGTATAGTTCAGTTTTATGGCCAAGGTTTTTCCAAAATTTAGTTAGGGTATTGGGTTCGAGTAGTTGCCATACAAATTTTTCTTTTATATGAGCATTTCGTATACCTAATAATTTGTTGTGTATTTAAATTTTTACCAAATCTATATTACGGTCATACGGGTATCGACGAGTTGACATACTCCACTCTACTACACTCTTCCTTGTTTTTAATTGATTATATTTTACAGCGAATTACCAATGTGATTTAAAAACTGTGCGTGAGAAACCATAAATTGAAAGCAATAACAATATCTAAGTTTTATTCTAATAATACTTTTTAATTTTGCGCCCTCTGTTAAAAAATATGTGAACCGATATAAAATTAATTGTCATCAAAAATTTTACAATTTAAGATAACAATGGTTTTTCGAAATAGTTTTATGAGGTAATGGCTCCAATGAATGAAAAATTATTCCAAAAAATAAACAAACATTGTCTGGACATTGGTCATCCAGGTTTTTAATAGTATAGGGGAATTAAAAAAAAAATTAACAACCGAAGATCATCAAAATTATTATTAACAGGTGATTTTTTTTTTTTCAAATTTTTTATAACGTTTTCACTCACCAGTACTTGTTATCAAATTTTTATAAAACTTCTAAGAAGACAAGAAAGTTCCTAGGTTTGTGTAATTTTTTAAAATTAAAAATTAAATTAATAAAATCATATGTTTGCATACCTTAAAATTAAAAATAAGAGTGTTAAAGTGTTGAAGTAAAGATCTTAGATGACTCGTTCCCTCTTTTATTAATCATTTCATTTTCGTCTTATTCTTTGATGTAGGTAATTTTCTGTCCCTTTCTTGTATTGTTTTTTTGGTTTTAACTCAAGAGGATGAATTAGAATTCTTAGCTAATATGCACAAAGCGTAAAAATGCCGTAATTTGACAGGTGGAAAATAATAAATAAATTATACAGGAATTATCATCTTAAAGGTTTTTTTGTTTGTTTTTTTTTACATTAAATATTTTCTTACTTTGTATTCTTTTTTAGCACATTTTCAAAAATTTTGTAAAAATGTGCCTATATAGCTTCACTCTGTCCGTCCGTCCGTCCGTATGTTTACAAAAACTTTTACACCGTTTGAAACAGAAAAGAAATTTTAACCATGGGTAGTTTTTGCAAATAAAATAATTTCGTAGAAGAATTTTTTTCTGTAGCCACACCTGTTACGAGGCTACAGCCCCCCAAATTTGGAAAAAGCCCTATATTTAAATTGTTATAACAAGAGTTCTGTTACATATATTTTCAATCTGAAAACGGCAAATGATAGCTGGTTTCATAAAATTTATAAATTTTTACAAGAAAAATGTTTAGGGTTGCCATACGGTACTACAATTTAACATTACGCGAAACTCAATTTTCGCAAAATTTTTGGCCACACATATCTTCTAAACGGTTCAAGCTAGGGTCTTGAAATTTTGGGAGAAGTTAGATACTCAGAAATTAGTAGGAGTCGGTTAACAAAATTTTTTTGTCAAGCCCCATGTTTTGGAGCTATAAGGGCTCGAAAATTGAAATTATGCTATTTTTAAGCACCTGTAACTTGAATACCTGTCCAATTTTTTTTTTATTAATATACAAAATTTAAAGGTCCAACATTATATTTTAACAAATGTTAAAGGTTTTTCTTAAATTTTAAAGGGGTTCCTTAAATTGAAGAAAGTGTCTCTCAGTTTTACCCATTTTTGCTTAGATAATAAAATTTTAAGTAAAATTCCAAATTTTTGTGTAATTCACAATTTAATTCCTAGAACCTAAAAAATTAGAGGATGAGGGGGGGGGGGGAGTTAGATTCTTGAGAAATTTGACAACCATCCCCATTGAAGGGCTATAACAACTTTTAAATAAAAAATTTACTGTTAGCAGTAAATTTTATAAGTCAGTAGTAACTATTTCCAAGTAAATATTTCCAAAGTTAAACTCAGTATGTAATACAATATAATTTTGAAAATGTGCTTTTTTAAAAACCCTTGGTTTTTTTTCATCACTTGTTTAAACTTAATTTGTTTTGTTTTTATGTTCTTTAATCTCAATTATTTTTGTTGATTGTAATACGTTTTGGACGTCTGTCGCGTTTACTAGTTGTTTCACCTGTACAGTTATATTTTAAAAAATATATTTTAGAAATTAGAAGAAAGGAGCAACGTTTTCAGTTTCATTTAGAATTCTTCATTAAGTCTATTTATCCTTTTTAATTTAGAGGAAAATTGTGTGAGCACATGAATCTATTCTTATTGAACCGTTTAAATGCCAGATAGCCTTGAGGAAGTTTTTTAAATGATTAATTGTCACTTAATGAAAACCAAATTGACTTACCAGTTGAGAACTTAAAATGAGAACTCTATACTAACTTTGAAATTGTTTTAAAGTACTTATGTAGTGTTAGAAATTAAAAAACCATTTATAAAATTAGTAGTTCCATCTTGTGTAAGTTTAATAACAGCTAATAAGCAAGAATGCTTAATACCTATATTAATTAAAAATATTTAACCCTTAGATTTTTAATCTTATTAAAGAACATCATGATTCAAAAAATCTTCTACAAACCAATTAGGCTTTTGTACTGACTGTAGGGTTTTTTTCATTTGAGCTAGTAAGATTTCTACAAAAAGGCAAAGCTGATATTCAACACTTCAACGTTGTTCTTCAACCAACTTTAAGATGAATTCTTCGATATACAAATGTAGAGTTATGTTTTGAGAAATAGTAAAAATAATTTTAAAATAAATAGAAAATAATTTTCTTAAAACACTTTTTAAAAATATTTTCTACTGTTACTATGGCAACGATAATATTCTTCATATTTTTTATTTAACACACTTCTCTTTAATTTTTTTTTTAAAATAATTTTTATTCATGTTTTTATTATATTCACCTTTTATATTCCTTTTTCATATTATTATTATTTTTTATATATATTTTTTATTAATTTTTTTAATTTTTATTTTATTAATTGGAATTATTTATGTTTATAGATTTAATAAATAAAAATTAAATAAGAAATAATATTTATAATGTGTTGTTAATTAAGTAATAAATCCTCATATTGATAGTAATAAATTACAAAAATAAAAAAAAACAAAAACAAAAAGAAAATGAATGAAAAAAAAACAAAAAACAGGAAAAATAAATGAAAAAACAAATAATATAAAAGAAAAAACAAACTATAAATAAACTTTAAAATTATATTAAAATACAAATATTATATTTAATTAATTTTTATTGTTTTATTGAATATTTTTATAACTTTCTGAAATGACGAATTATTTTAAAATAAAAATTTATGAGATTGAGTAGCACATTTTAATGTATAATGTTGGTATTTTTTAACATGTAAATTAATAATTCAACTGGAAAATTAAAATACTACTTAATAGATGATAATATTTAATAAATTAAAAATTTTAATTTTATAAAGGGTTTTTAAGTTTCTTTAAAATAAACAATAAAAGTGATTAGTGTAATGAATTAATGTATAGGTGCATCAAAATATTCTGTAATAAATCAATTAAAGAAGAATAAATATTTATTAATTAATTTTAGTTAAATCTAATTTAAAAAAAAATTTAAATAAATGAAAGGTTTTCTTTTTAAATTTAAATAAATTCTTAAATAATTAAAAACACATTCAAACCTTTAATATACCTCAATCATTTGAGGGGCTGGTTAAATATAGAGTGCCTAGCCAAAATTTAAAAAAGATTTGTTTTAATATTTAACTTTTGGAAATTGTATAGGTTCTTTAATTAATATGAGCTAAATTATATGATATTTGTAGATCAGATATTAAGATTGAGTTTAGTCGAAGATTTCGTCCATTATTAGATTACAAGAAGTAGTCGTTAGCACCATTTTTTAAAAGTTTCTAAGACCAAAAGACTTATATTAAAACTTTATGAATTTCATTTTCAATCTATTTAATTTCGTTCAGAAATCTATTGATTGCTTAACTGCTAGATCATTTAGATGTTCGAATCCATGTACGAATCTATACCCAGAGTTACTGTTCTGGTCAATGATTTCTTTCTCCTTCTGTTCACCAATTAGCGGCATGTTGGATTTAAGGAAATCCAAAGTCTGCCCGTTTGGCCAGTATTCTGTGACTTATTTTGTTTAAATCCTACATATTCCTACTGCTCTCGATATTTCCTGGTGATATAGTTTTAATAGATTAGTACAGATGTTATTAGTCCCAATAAGGGGGACTGAGTGATTTTAATCATTTAAAATCAAATAATACCAACTTTCATTTTGACATTTTTTATCGAAAATAAGAAAAAATTAATTTAATACATGGTTTTTGAAGACATAACCCCTCTATTGACTGTGGTAGTCATAATTTATATGTAATTTTTTTTTCTTTTGACTCTTTGGAAAAAAATATCTTATAAAACTTAAAGTATATTTTAGTATTATATATATACAAAATATTAATATTATAACTAAAATTTAGCACAATTTTTTTTATGAGTTAACCTTGTTTTTAGAGCCAATGTATAGTGAAATGAAATTAAAATTAAAATAACATGATTTTTCATTAACTTACATACTTTTACACGTACTGAAGGGCGTTGTAATTTGAGAATATAAAATATTTGTCTTTGAAGTAGTAAGTGATTGCTGTAACCTCCACTTTATTTAGTTTTATCTTAAAACCTTTTGAAACAAACCAACTTTTTAGATAAAATCTTAATTAAATAAATATCAATATTAATGGCGATTATGGAAAATCATAAATCAAGATTTTGTTTTTATTATAAAATAAAAATAATAAAAATTAATAGAAATTTTCGTACGATATATTGGCATTCATTATTTGATTCAGGGAATCATAAAATTAGAACCAAATTTTGTGATTGTATTGAACCATTCAATAGAATTACAAAATTGCAAATCTGTTCGATAGGAGATAATATCTTTATTACGAACATGTTCCAAACGTTAGGTTGTATCAAAAAAAAGGTACAATTTCAATAAAGAAAACCAGCTTCAACCCAGTTAAGTTTAGTATACTTAAGCTCTAATTATTTAATTGTTGGTCCATAACAAGCCTGTTCGTACAACATATACATATTGAAGCAAGGAATGTGCTAGACATATAATATTCTTAAAATATAAAAAATAATCTTAACGAATTTTAAATACCAGTTGTAGTTTAGGCAGTTCGTACTAGTCGTTAATTAACGTACAATTCAATACTTACTAATTGTTATAATTCAGTATTAGGCGTCAACTAACGTATAATTCAAGACCTTAACTCCCATATAATTTATGTACAATTCAATACTTTTTAATTGTTATAATTCAGTATTAGGCGTCCACTCAGAAGTGGGCCATTTGATTATATCTAACGTTGTACGTACTATAAATTTTCTTCAAATTATTTTTAACAAGTTATATATCAGAATTATAATTACTAATTATGTATAGTTTTGATAATTTAATTAAAAATTAACTAAAAAATCAATAATAATTTATATTTCATTATAAATTCCGATTACTTCCATTGTTCTTGATTTTTTTTCAATGCCATTTTGAGTTACACTTAACCATTTCAAAAGTTATACTGAGTATATTGTTTATGCAATCATGTACTATATGCCTGATTGTGAGCTGTTGATTACAAAATGAATATGTTTCTAGTCCTGCCGTATCAAACTGGTACATACTTAGTACTAGGATTGTTTCCAATCTAATTCTGGCTATTTTTATATAATTTTTAAGGCTTATGGTTTTAATTCTTGTCTTTTTGTTTCTAATAGGAGAAATTTCTTTTAACATTAGGTTCTTTTGCCCCCACTTCTCTTGTTTTTCGGTATTAACTTTATTATAGGACTAATAAAGTCCATATCGAGTTATGTAAATTTTCATTGCTCTCTTTAGACACTTGTACACAAAATAAGATTACCTTTATTTTGAAATCCTGTACTTTTACAAAACTACCAAAAAAAAAAGTTCACAAAAAAAAAAAAAAAAAAAAAAAAACAGTAATGATGACATGGAAAAGAAAAAAATATTATAGAACTGCCGATTCATGAAATCCTGAAAACATGAAATAAATATTAACTAAAAAAAAAAACAAAAATAATGAAGCCATTTTTTGACCCGGTGTCGGTTGGTTATTTTTTAATTTTATTTTTAATTTTTGTTTTTTTAAATAGAAAGCATTAAACATTAAACCTTATAATGATGACCAAACAACATAACATAAATGTTAAGAACATATTAAAAAAAAATAATGAAATTACAACATAATTTTACTTGAATTTTTTTTTTTGTTAACTTTTTGTTTTAAATATAGTACATGAATACACATATATATATATATTATTATATACTTTAAACATATGTGTATATTATGCATATGCATAGAGTTAGTTTTTTAACTCTTTAATTTTTTTTTTTTTTTTAACTTATTTTTTACCATGTCATGTTGAACAACCAAATTACATGAATGAAAATTAATTAAAACACGTAATATGACACTCCAAAAAAAACTTAATAATGAATAAATTAATTTGAAACCGTTTCAAAATAACAACAAAAACAAAGAAAAATAAAAAAAAAAAATTAATAAAAAATCAAAAAAACTAAAAAACATCAAATAAACAAAAATACAAAACTATATCTCTCTCTCTTTCTCTCTCTCTCTGAATACTCCTAGTAAACATATAAATAGTTATTTTCTTTGTAATTTTAATCCTTTTAATTTTACATGATTTTATTTGCAATAAGAATGTAAGTAAAGTAATATTGTTCAAAATCAATTAAACTTTTTATGAAAATGTAAATCTTAAAGTTATTTTGAACTTTAATTTTTGAAAAAGTAAAACAAGAGATCTATTGCGTTAAGTAGCAGAAAATCTTAGATCATGGGTGGTAAAACAATTTTTGGTAATAATCAAAATTTATAAATCTGCTTGATGCTTTAAAAACTCAGATTGTTATCACAGATAATATCATAGAAAGATGATACCGATGCTGTTGATCCTGCGGAAGCTTCTAAACAAAAGCTGTTAATAAGTTTCTAGTTTGACTCGAATATAATTTGAGAAATATTCTAAAAATTTAATTTTTCTAAGAGTTGAACTCCAGTTTGATCCAGGGGGCTCAAATTTTGAGTTAAGTGATGAGTTGTGTCGAATTTTGTATGTAATGCTTTAACTGAAAAATATAGAAAAGAATTCAAAAAAACTAAGTTTAAGCGTAAGAATTAAAAGTCAAAAAGACTTTTAATAAATAATATAGAACTTTTAACTGAAAACACCTGATAATCCCATAACATACGATTTTTAATACCAAATTTTGTAGCTTTGTTTGTTAAATTTTCTCGAACATAGCATATTTAAGAACTGAAATGGAAAATGGATCATATTTCAGCAAAATTTTGACATTAATCAAATTAAAATTTAAAAGTTGAGTACTAACTTTGAACTAAAATGCTGAAATGAACACAGATGATGTGATTTGCGATGATGTGTCTTATGGCAACAAAAAATAATAAATTTAAAAAAATTTAAAGCAAATTTTTACCTAATCCAACCCTGAAAGTTGAAAAAAGCGAAGTGGCACAGACTTTTTATCATAATTTTAAATTATTTCGTCTTGTAATTTTAGTTATTTCGTCAAACCAATGTACCCTAAGGGTGCGTTTATGTTAGAGCTGCAATAAGTGATAAAAACGTCGATAAGAGCATAACGTAGAAAACTATATATGTATATGATTTTAATAGAGGTGCTTATATTGGAGCATCGCTTTGATCATCGTAAACAATATAGATTTTCTATGCTATGCTCTTATCGACGCTCTAGGATAAACCCACCCTTAGACTCAATAAAATATAATAACTATATAACAAGCTCTTCTTAAAAATTTTTAAGCTGAAGTAAACGGAATAACTTCACACCATTTTGATTTATTTTTAAAAATTATTTCTTATGCTTATGTTTTTGTTTTCCTTTTTATTTTGTTTTTAATGTAACAAAAATACCTTTAACTAGAATAATATAAAAGTTCCGAAATTAACTTGATTTTTATTAATAACAAAACCTTTTTTTTTTTAACTGTTTTACAAGCAAAGTAATAAAAAGCAATAACAAGTAATCAATATTAAAAAACAAGAAACATATATATATTGTAAATTTATTAAATACATTTTACTGTTATTTGTTCATATACGATATATACATATTCATATATAATATATATATATTAATATGTAGTAAAGGTTAAAACATTTTTGTGTACAAGATATATTTATGTCAAAATAATATCTGACATTTAATATACTAAGTAACTTTTAATGTTGCTCCTACAATGTTTTGATTTTTGATTTTATGCTTTTTTATATTTTTACAATCAAATTTTTTTTTTACACATTTTATGTGTACCCTAGAAGCAAAATAAACAAATATTGCATAACTTAAAAAGAATATTGTTTATTATTAAAGTCCGGAATTATATTTGACAGTGCTGACGTTTCTGTGACGCTTTGGAATGTCATTTAAATATTTTGTTTATAAAAGTATATGCAACCAATTACACTAACGGTGACAATGTTAAAGTAGATTTTTTTTATTTATTAAAGATGTTGTATTCGTATTTTGACATTTCAAAGTGTCATCAGGGTACTGTTATAACTCAGCAATCGACAAATTTAAATTAATTTTTATTTGAGTTGGTACTTTGTAATTAAAGCTTGACCTTTAACATTTTGACATATTAAAGAAAATATTAAAAGATTAACTGTAAAAATTGATCGATCATGTTGTGTTACTAGGGAAATTTTGTTTTTAATTATTATAATTAAATTTGGTTTTTATTTGTAGGTACCCAAAACATTCAAAAAAGGTTACTTTAGCTTTTTTTTTATTTTCAAATGTCGACAGATATTTTGAAAAAAAATATACAAACTACTCTTATTAATAGATACAGCAATATATCAGTTAACTATATAAAATAGGTAAAAAATATTGAAACTTGCTACCTTTTTATCTGTTATTGATTCAATCAAAATAATAATTTTTTTAAGTGATTTTTATCAGAATTTAAGACCTCCAAAGGTGTACATTCCCCAAAAGCAATGTTAGATTTCATTTTTTTAATGTTTTTCTAGTACTTGGTTTTTTTTTGTTTTAGATTTCATATTTTGTTTGTTTCTGTTTTTTGTTCTCTTAATTAATTGACTTCGTTACTTCATTTAAGTAACCCTTTTTTTTAATTTTATAAATTGTATTTTTAACTTTAATAATTTTTTTATAGTTTATTTGCTGTACACTATAAAATAAAACAAAAAAGTGGGTGTTACTGTGATCTAAATCAAAAAATAATATATTTATTAACTATACGGTCTCTCTCTCTCAAGCGCGGATACAAGGGGGTGGTAACAGGGTAACCTCTCCTCCCGCCAAACCAGAAAAATAGTTATAAATAATTTAATCTAACAAATTACATAAAATTCGTCAATTTTTAATGTAAGTCTTTGAGAATGTTAATTTTTGACAACAAACAACTAGAAAATTAGAAGTCATGATGGATATAAAATTTGACAGTAATATTTTGTAGTAAAGTTTATATTTATATTTTTTGAATATCAATTTTACTACAAAATATTACTGCCAAATTTTATATAAATTTTACTACAAAATATTACTGTCAAATTTTATATCCATCATGGTTACCAACTTTATAGTTGCTTGTTGTCAAAAATTTATATTCAAATTTATTTTTTTGTCACAAAATAGAACAAAAAACTTCAAATGTGTCAGTGAACAGTGAGAATAGAAAGCAAATCAAATTATTTTGCCACAATTACCCCTTCCATCAGATAGGTCTAGATTCGCCCATGCTCTCTCTCTTTTAATTGTGTAGATACTTTCTATCAAAAACTGCATTAAAGCAGTTCAAAAAACTAATGAAACTTCTGTTTCAGCAAAAACCGTTATTCTCATCCTAAAAGTTGAAAAACTCGATTTTTAAAATCAATTAACTGCATTATTAATTTTGAAAGCTAATACTTTTACTTTAATAACAAATCCATAGCTACATTAAGTCATCAAATAATTTAATTACACGTATTTTGTCTAATAGCTTTATGCTTCTGGTTTTTAATAAAAAACAATTTTAAATAATTTTACAATAAAATTTTTCAAGGTAATCTACATTTTAAAATGATTAAGATTAGAAAAAAAAAAGCTTAAATTGAACATGATTTAAAAAAATAACAAACAAAAATTGTTAATCTTTAATCAGAAACATGCAATAATCTTTAAAACTGAATTATAAAATCTATAAATTATAAACAAATAATCTGTCATCCTTGA
The DNA here is from genome assembly GCA_963082915.1 of Dolichopus griseipennis. NCBI lineage: Eukaryota > Metazoa > Arthropoda > Insecta > Diptera > Dolichopodidae > Dolichopus > Dolichopus griseipennis. The sequence goes on along the minus strand of OY720443.1, from coordinate 71,210,039 downwards.
AATTGAATCGAATTAATGATTCTAGTTTATACCTGGGATTTTAAAAATTTTTTAAACTTTTAAGTATACATTAAAATTTTGTCATTCTAGAATTTAAAGAAATAGTTTTTAGTCATAGATTTTTATTAGGATTAAGATAAAATTAAAAGTTGTAAAGTTGTTAAGATTCTGAAGCTAGGATCAGCATACATTGTTTTTTTGCATATCACATTTGTTTTACATTTATGAAAATAGTTCGCAAGTTCACATCTGTTTACCAGAATACTAAAAATGCCTTTGCGTTTGTGATGCTGTGTGGAAAACGAGTTAGATTCGGGTCCAGTGCATGTATTGGTTTAGAATAAAAAGGTAATTCGATTTCTTGTTATCTGCTATACAGCTGCTATACATGTTGTTTTTTTGTCTGCATACTTTAGGATCTAGTTAAGAAGGATGCCTGAAAATTTGTTGCAAGAAGTTTTTGAAGACAAAAGGTCCGAAAATTTGTTAATATGTTTTTGTGGGTATTCCAGAGTCGTTAAGTCTACTTTAGTCTCTTGCTCGTTTAAATTGAAATTCTATTAATTTTATTTATTGAACTGATTCTTAATCAAACAACTCTTTTGACAGCCCTTCTTAAATAATCATGTAAAAGCATGTAATTTTTACAGTCTAGCAATCCATTGTGCTCTACATGAGTGAGCTCATTCAGTTTTAGATTAGAATTAAATAAGGTCATGGGTCAATATTTTTATAATTTACAGCTTCATTTCAAATTTAAATATGAGTTAGAGAATACATGTCATTTTATCTCCTTCTAAATAACCTAAGCCTAACGAAACACGCCCAGAAGTAAAAACCCACGCCTGACAATTAGAATCCTCTCGTATACAAATATGCTAATATTATAGAAATAGGAAATACCTGAATTTTGAATCTCACTGTAAACCTCTCATGATTGTTCTTTCATACATATGTCAACAACAAAGCAAATAACGGGAATTCCTACACACAAATTACTGCCAGGGAAATTAGCAAAAACTATGATAAATTCAACCCTTAAATTATTAGTTAAAATCTTTGCAAGAACCAAAATAGTAAAGACTCCAAAAATAATTATCCTGATTTGAATCCAACTCTCACATTTCTCCTAACATTGAATGTAGTATGCATGCACTTAAACTCTTTATCTCCATGTTATATGACGAGATAAGCTCGTAAAGTATTAGAAACGATATCAGTTTATTTTCGCATTCAATGGGCGAAATAAAACTTGCTTGTGTCTTTCAAGCCCCCCAATACCTATTTGCTTATTCAATAAAACAACACACATCATGTATGTCTGAGAATTTTTCATATGTCTATTTAAGAACACTATTTCCTCTAGGAAATTTAAATATAAATTTAAAGAATTTGAGCTTTTTTGAGTGACAAAGTAATCAATTTTATATGTTATTCGGTTACAAGTTATGCATAATTAATATCAATTCCATATTTTAGTAATGAATAGTAATTCCATAATTATTAATATATGCGTACTTAAACTTTAAAAAGTTTTCCTCCATAAGACTTTCATTACTTCCAAAATACAAAATCAAAAAAAAAAAAAAAAAAAGTTTTTCTGTCGATTGTTATCAAATGTTGTTACGCTGTCTATTTTAGAAGACATAAAATAAGTAATTAATTTACCTTGAATCGAATGTTAATTAATTATATGTGCGGGCTTTTTAAAGATAATGAAAACTTTTGAAGTTTGTTTTTTTTTGTTATTTGGTTGCTACTTTAAATTTTTAAAGTTTTTTTTTTTTTTTTTAACTATTAATAACGTCTGCAACCCAAAAAAATAAAAAACATTTTTCATTAATTTATTACTGAATATAACTAACAAAAAAAGTGTTGCTTTGATTGTTGTTAGACAAAATTATATGGAAATCAAATAATTTTTTAACAAATGTTCAAATTTATTATGTACATATTATGTACATATGCTTCTTTTATTTTATTGTTTTTTTTTTTTTTGGTTATTTAAGGTGACTTAAATCACCTTCATTGAAATGCTATAAGTAGTACTACAAGTTTTAATAGAAATACAAGTGATTAATCATTATGGTTCGCAAAATAAATAAATTTTTACCTTCTGGTGTACAGATAAAGTATTGAAATCGTGAACAAACCTAAGCTCTAAAAAGTTTAGTAAAATTTCATTTTTATATTTGGTGAATTGTTGTGAATTCGATATTTCGAAAAAGTTTAAGGATCTATTAAATTTAAAATTTTTTTTCTAATGTGACTTTTGATCTGGAGTTTTCTTCAAACTTGGTGGTGTGTAGTTATTGTGCAAATTTTTACCAAATTTTCAAAATGTTCTCTAAAATTGTGCCTATATAGTTTCACTCTATCCGTTCGTCATGTTTTCAAAAACTTTTACATCGTTTGAAAAGAAGAAATTTTAACTACAGCTAGATATTCAAACCCTTAACAATATATTTTAGACAGCTGCTTTCATAAGCTTTATAAAAATATATCGCCTAAATGTATAGAAACTCGAAACTCAATTTTTGCAAATTTTTCGCCTCTCATATCTTTTGAACTGCGCAAGTTATAAACTTGAGAGAAATTGGGAGAAGTTAAATTTTCAGAAATTAGTAGGAGCCATTAAAGAAAATTTTTTTGTCAAAAAAAAGAGTCAAAAATTTAAATTTTGCTATTTTTATGTACCTGTAACTTACCCGTCTAAACTTTTATATTTTAGTATTATATTTTAACATGTGTTAAAGGTTTTCCTTAAATTTAAAGGGGGTGCATAAAATTGAAGAAAGTGTCTTTTAGCTTTAACCATTTTTACTTAGATAATAAAATTTTAAGAAAAATTCCGATTTTAGAAGAAGTCGCAATTTAATTCTTAAAACCTCAAAATTTTGGAGGGTTAGAGGTGGGGTTAGATCTTTGAGAATTATAATAAGTTTGCTTAGTAAAATTTTGGGAACCTTCTCCATTGAAGAGCTATTAGGACTAAAAAATTTCCCATTCATATAAGTCAGTAACTTATTCACCAATATATATACGAGGGTTGTCTGAAAAGTCAATGATAAATGAAATAAAGGATTAAATTATTGACCAGAAAACATTTTATTTTCCAACATAGTCTCCTTTTAACTCGATAAACTTCGTCCAACGATATTCCATCTTCGTAGGCGTAGTACGATTTGTCGAAGTCTGCAAAATAGGCCTCTGTTTCAACTATAACTTCAGAATTCGATGTGAATTTTTTTCCAGCTAACCATTTTTTCATATATGAAAACAGGAAAAAGTCACTGGTGGCCAAATCTTGAGAATATGGCAGGTGGGGAAGCAATTCATAACTAATTTTGCTGTTGCAATTGATAAATGTGCAGGTACATTGTCATGATGAAACAGAACTTTTTTCTTTACCAAATGTGGTAGTTTTTCTTTGATTTCATTGTTCAGCTGGTCCAATAAGTCGTTTAGAACGATATCATGGATTTTATTAATCATTTCTTTCAGTTGTCACTGACTTTTCAGACAACCCTCGTATATTCCCAAAATTAACCTCAGTATGAAACAATATGTAATTTTGAAAATGTGCATTTTTAAAAATCCTTGATTTTTTTTATCACTTGTTTTCCATAATATCAACTTCAATTAAAAACTCATTGAGAGACGTAGCAAAGAGGACCATAAAAGAGTATTAGCTAGTATGAATATAAATATTAAAATTTTATTAACAACTAAATTAATAATTTGTGTAGATTAACTTAAGTATATGAAAAAGTCAAAGGGTGAACACCATTTCCTTATTTTTATTTAATAGTTTTTGTTGTATGAGTTGTACAAACATTAATAGCTGTTGTTAAAGCCTCTTCTGTAATACTTATTTCAGAGTCTTTTTTTTTGTATTATAATATGTTGTTGATCCGCTTCCATTTAATGTTTTACCCGCAACTTTTGTAACGAATTTATTTCCAATAAGATGTAGAAATAATTTATTACTATATAATATTATATACAATTATCTGTAGGGAATACAGCTTTACATTTAGACCTGGATTTCTGTCTATAAGCACATAATAATTCCGTTGTTCAAATTTCATTTATTTGTTTATTTTTTAAGAAATCACTATAGTTCTTCATGAAAATTAATGTGGGAATTAAAATTGTTTTTTTTTTTCTTTTTATTAACTTTGACCGGATCATAGCAGTGTTTATAGTCTTGCTAAAAAAAAATAAAAAAGGTATGAAATATGTACGAAAAAAAAACACGTGTTTTATTAAAATTATCGTACATTTATCGTATTTCTTAATGTGTAATCACGTACAACTACAAAAATTCATATACCTAATAATTTTTTAATACTTAAATAATACTTTTGTTTTGGGGGTTCTGTATACTTCTGTATTCTAGTAATCTTTAATATTTTACGGATGTTTTCAAAATTTGTGTTAGCAGTATTGAAAATGAGTATTAGTTCAAAAAACTATATTTTGATAATATTTATTGTTGCACAATAAAATTACAGATCTGTTAAAAATATTATTCAACTTGTTGCTGAAATGAAGTTTTTTTCAATAATTCTAATTTTTTCTTTTTACAAATTAAAGCACCCAATCTTTTCTTGCGAGAATAGGATTTGTCAAAGATAAGCTTATTGGAAATAATTTTGAAAAATGATTGAAAATTGGAAACTTATTTCCTTATAATGAAAATCTATTGAAATAGAATCTGTAATAAATGACCAATTGATGGTAATTATTGGGAACGCTCCGACGAAAAAAAACAAATTAATTTCTAAAGACGATTCCATAGTTCTCCACTCAACTCTGCGTCAAAAATCTCAGCAAAGTTAGAAATATTGAGCTCAAATTATACATATAAAAAATAGCACCTAATCAAAATTTATCTACTAAGTAGAATTAAACGAAGTTTATAAACAAACGAACGGCCGGGAAGGATCGCCAATTGGTTTACGAAGTAAGAAAATCCAAGAATGATCTGACATAGTACACCCAAATCTTTTTACACTTTACGCAGAATTAGTAAGAAAGACCGAGAACTAAAAAATTTACATTAAAAACGACTTCTTTTTCGACTTGTAAACTTTTAACTTTTTCAATTTTTCGAGGATTCTTCTAGTTGCTAAAGGAGGCGTTTTTTTAAGCAATGAAAGAACCTCGAAAAAATAGATAAAAAATAAGAAACTATGTAATATTTAATTTAAATTCTTATTAAACAAAATTTTTTTGTGTCGAAATTCTAAATTTAAGAAATCTTTTTTGCTAATATTTTGAAAAATATTTCAGAGAAAACGTTCGAATAGTTTCCCAGGAATTTCCTATGGAATCTATGATCAGTTTCATATGTCATGTAGTTGTACCAATTTCTAAGTTGCTGGTGTATCATAAAAGTGAGTTCTAAGAAATGTGCCTTGGCTTTTGTAAGGTTAAATTGTGATATAAATTGTATGTAACATAGATGAACTTTAATTTAAAAAAAAACGGTTCAAAACTTTTCTCACACACTGTACAGTTTATACAATTGTCACACAATAAAATTTTGAACAATTTAAATATTGCACAATATTATTGGATTTTTTTTTTTAAGATTTTCTTGTTATTTTAATTTATTCAACTACAAAATAAAAAAAAAAAAAATAAAAAAATATTAATGAATTAAATTTTATGATTAACATACTAATTCCTAAATTAATGCAACAACAAACATCAATAATAAAATTAAAAATTTAAAAAAACGAGGAAGAGTGTAGTAGAGTAGACTGTGTCAACTCTGGGATACCCGTATGACCGTAACATATACATTATATCATCCGGTTAATTACTTTTGGCAAAATTGCGAACATTCAGCTTTATTAGGTGTAGAGTAATGCTCATATAATAGCAGTAGACCAACCAAATTTTGCAGTAACTTTGGCCATTATACTAAACTATTTTTGGCAAAATTTCAAACACCCAGCTTCATTTGATGTAGTGTAATCCTCATATAAAAGAAGGAGTTGTATGGCAGCTACTCGAACCCTCAGCAGTAGACCAACTAAATTTTGCAGTAACTTTGGCCATTACACTAAACTATTTTTTGCAAAATTTCAGACACCCAGCTTCATCAGGTGTAGTGTAAAGCTCATATAAAAGAAGGAGTTGTATGGCAGCTACTCGAACCCTCTGCAGTAGACCAACCAAATTTTGCAGTAACTTTGGCCATTATAATAAACTATTTTTGGCAAAATTTCAGACACGCAGCTTCCATAGGCATAGAGTAATGCTCATATAAAATTAAAAGTTGTATGGCAGGTACTCGAACCCATAGACCAAAATGGCTGGATTTAAATAGCGATTCCGGTTTTTGCATAAAAACGAATTTGTGAAAATTTCATAATCCTAGCTCCTTTACTTTTTGAGTTATCGTGATGACGGACGGACGGGCGGACGGACGGATTATCGTGATGACGGACGGGCGGACGGACATACATAACTAAATCGATTTATTTTTCGATTCTGATCCGATCCATACACTTGAGTCTATATCTACCCCCGCTCCTTCTCTGCGTCACAAACGTAATGGCAAATTTATTATACTCTTAGACTATATAGTCATACGGGTATAAAAATTTTAAAAGAAAACCTCAGAATTTATTTGTCCGATTAAAAGAAATCAAAAAATAACATAAGCATAACATAACACAACACAACACAACATAATGCAACACAACGCAACTTACAAAAAAAAAGTCAATTTATTGATAATACATGTATTATAATTAAATTAAAGGGAATCCAAAAATGTTTTTTTTTTTTTTTGAATTTACCATCAAAAAAGGTGAACTAAAAAGGTGAATCAGAACGTTCATCAAATCAAATTTTTAAAAAAAATTTTGTTGTTTTTGTTATCGTGACATTTTTTTTCGATATTTGTTATTTAACCGTTTTGTTAATTGTTTTATTTTTTTTTTTTTTTTTTTTTTTATAATGTGTGTTGTTTTTAAAAAACGTTTTTGTAATAATTTAATATTATAAAACTAGTATCGCCCTGTGCTCGATATTCGAGCTATTTTTGCTTTTAAGTTAACATATATAATTCGTTTTGTGTAAATTATATTAGACTATACATAATAAAAATTATGAAAACAGTGTTGTCAACAATTCTTGCGCTTGAAATTTGCTTAAAAAAAATTTATAATTTTTCTTAATTATTAAAACATTGTTAAGTACCGATTTTTGAGTTTTGTTTCTATAGCTTAAGCCGGTTGAAAGAGAGGATAAATTGGTACAGTTAAATTAAATTAAAGTTCTAAGTACATATAAATATTATTCTAATAAAAACATATTTCTAAACATATACATATATTTATTGAAGTCAAAAATCCAAAATTCGAGTTAATGCTGTCCTTCATATAGCAAACCGTACTTTTTTTAAAAAACTTTAGTACGATTTGAACTATGTTGTACGTATTCTGTATTAAATTGTACTAATTAAAAAACTCTGTGAATACATAATATGTACAACAAAATTAAACATATCATAATTTATAAGTTTTGTATTTATTATTATATAATATTGAATCTGCCAGAAGTACAAATAATAGTCAAGTTGACCGAAGTCTTTTTTTAAATCTCAATCTTAAGATTTATAGCAAAAAAAAAAAGTTTTTCAATAAATCAAAGAAAAAATTTATCCTACCCTTTTTTCATTTTTAAATTTAAAAGCTACATAGGTAAATTTTTACTACTATATAATATATGCCTATTTAAAGTTCTGAAAACATGCGAAAAATGATTCTGAATTCCTTAGTTTACTTTATACCTTTTTGTCTAGTTTGTTTATTTAATTTTTCCTAAGTTTTTTATTGACAAAAATATATCTATATATGGTCATGAGCCATGACTCATAAGTTTCTTAAAACAAATAAATATTATTGCTTTTATTCCTTTATGAGGAGTAAACTCTTTTCTACTCTCAACTATTGCCAGCTACTCCAGCCCTTGCAAAAGAGTATATAACAGAGTAGATATTTATTTAATTTATATTTTAATAATTTCCTGCAGATGGCTTTAATTAAAATTCTCTTGAATTATGTTAAATCATATTTTTTATTTGATAACCAATAAGCACTTACCCTCTTCCATTTTAAAAAATATTCTTTATATTTATATCAGCAATTAACCTTAATTTTTTCACTTTATTAATATTTAAATACTATTAAATATAATTAACTTCTCAAATGACAGATAGTTTTAAAATGTTAAATGTATATATGACAATTAATCTGACAATTATGTACTCCTGAAACAAAAATTAGCGTTCCATTTTCAAACTACGCCTATCTAATCTTACGTCAATACGTCTGTCTACATATCCATTATCGGTAAATCGATACGCGCGAACAATATTTAATTTATCAAAAATATTTATTTGAATGTTTTAATTTAGTACCTACAAAAAATATTTTTAATTTCATATTATAGGTATTTTGAATATAAGATATTTTTTAATAAAAATTATTGTAAAAAAATATTATTTTTTAAAACATAAAATTAGAAATATAAGAAAATCCAATAATAATATTTTTATACATTTTGTCAATATTTGTAAATTTTAAAAATCCGAGATACTGTACATTGCGTTACGCGTATTTTCGCTGCTCTAATGTAAATTTATGTACCTATTTATTTCTCAATTTTTTGACAGAAATTATACGCTGTACGCTTCTATTTAGGTTAGGACCTAAGGAATAAATAACTTTTTTTGAGAAAGATAATTTTTTAAGTTTTGCAAACATATTATATTGTAGGTATTTTCAATTTATTTGAATATTTGTATGTTTTAAACTAAATTATTTAAAAAAAAATGTTATTTTAAAATATTTTATTTTTAAAATTTAATCGCAGTAACATAAGAAAAAACAATTTCAATATGTATTCTTATACACTTTGTAATTTTTAAATATTAAAACTCTGAGGTACAGTACGTCGCGTATGCTTTCATGTAAATTTTTTTACATAACTAATTATTTCAAAATTTTCTGACAGAAACTGAATGCCGTACATGCTGATTTTGGCTGATCCATAAGAAACAAATCATTTTTCTTAAGAAATAGGTATTATTTTTTGTTTAAGTTTCTGCAAACATATTATAGGTACCTATTTTTTAATAAACAAATATTTTACAAAGATATTATTTTAAAGTTTCTATTTTTATTTGTCGCTTTGTCATTTTGTAAATCCGAGGTACCAGTACGTCGCGTATTTCGATTGCTCACATGTAAATTCATGTAGGTACCTAATTATTTATTTCAAAATTTTCTAGAAATTTCCATAAATTATACACCGTACGCGTTGGTTAGGCCCTAAGTAACAAATCATTTAAATTACAAATTATTTTTTTAAGAAAGATTATTTGTTTAACTGTTTTGCAAATATTTATATATTTTAATATCATGACTCTCAAACGTAGAATATATTTCAGAAGTCGGTTTTTTATTGTACATAAAACTTAACAAAAAGCAACTATTTACGATTTACTTACAAAAAAATTTTTTTTTTATAACTGTATTATAATAAGTTGCAAACAAAAGCAAAATACAGTACTTTTCGGTTATAACGACCATGATGGGACGGAAAATAATTGTCGTAATAAACGAATGTCGTTTTAAAAGAATGCTATGAATTTTGAAAAATTAGTATAAGACTTGAACATTGTAGAATGTGATGATTCTAGAATGAACACTTCGAACTCATTTGCTATAATTTTATTTGATGTGTCAGCCTCAAGCCTATGTAGGTATAGTGCTTTTTCTTCTATTGAAATTTTTTTTTGTATTTTTGATGCGTTATTATGATTTTTTTTATATTCAAAACTAAATAAAAAAGACTTAATTAATCGCCAAGCAACATATTTAGGTATTTAAAGTTTAAATAAAAGAAATATCAATGTAATATAATGTAAGTTTTTTACATTTTTAGGTAAAATTTAATTTTTTAGCAAAAAGTGTAAAGTTTATTATAATTAAAATTGAACCGAGTTCATTATAAATAAAAACTACTGTATAAACCAAATGTATTGCTTTTCGAACAGACTCATTTTTTTCGTTCACTTTTTAAGATAAAGAAAAAACAAAAACAAAAAAAAAATTTAAAAAAATTTAAATCTCCTTGTTCATTGAACATTTGAACTAATCAAAAAAAAAAAAGAAAGACATAAGTCGGCGCCTATAATATATAGTTTGATTGAGCTGCGAATACAACCGAAAATGCATTACTTTTACCCAGAAAGTCGGCGCATAATATTAGAGTCATAAGCCTTAACTTTTAACAGCGTGACCGTTAAATTCAAATTTACGTTAAATTAAAGACGGGTTTTCACCTGAAAAAACGCAATATTCTAAAAAAAAAATATCATTGTCCTATGAAAACAAAAAAAACCTTTCTTTTGGTTGTTGTTTCATTAAAATTGGTCAAATAGTTTACGCAGAAAAAGGATGTTTATATTTGTATGGGAAAAAATAAGCCGATTAAATATTATGATTTATATATGTATATAATAAAGAATAAGTATATATACATATATTTTGAACTGTCAACACACTCAACCCCATTATAAGTTTTTTAATCAAAAACGAGTACAAATCATTTAAAAAAAATCATTTAAAAAAAAAAATGAAACAAAAAAAAATAACAGAATAAAAGGCAACTTCCGGTAATTCAGCTGTTTTAAGCGTTTTCAAGCAATATTCGTTCAAAAAAAAAAAAAAAACAAAAACAAAAAAACCAAAAAATCAAACAAATCAAATATAATATGATCAACATAAATGGTAGGTGAACGTCATTTGACTTGTAATATAATTTCCACTCCATATATCTTTTTCTTAATGATAATTTCTTTAGTAATTCTTTTTGACTTGTGGTAAATTAATGTTATATACACGTTAATTTTCTTGTTATTTATTTTTTGATTTCCTTTTTTTCTTTTGTTTTTTTTTTATTTTTTATTTTGAATAAAAGCAAAACATATCCGTTTAAAAAATTTTTTTGTTTTGTTAATAATTTTTGACTTGGCTACTGTAGCACACAAACTTTTTTTCTGTTTTGTGCAGTATGACACTTTCAAAATATTTTTAAAAATTAAATTTGATAGTTAATCCACTTTCGAGTTGATTAGAGTTTAGTATTAAAAAAAAAAAGTCGAATTTAATGTTGAAACGTAGTTATTTTACCCAAGTTAGTTTTCAGTCATTGCTATAATTAAAATTATTAGAAGTGTCCGCAAAGTTTGAAATGAATTGGAATAATAGTTTTGGGACCTCCCACATACCTCCCAAGTCAAGGCTGTTCTGTCTTGTATGAATTGTTTGCTTCAAATTTGAGATAAATGTACCTGCCATGCACCTTCAAAGAACTAGCTAGAACTAATATATCTTCGAAATTAATAAAGATAGAAACTTGAAACTTAGTACTACACCGTTCTCTGGAATGTTTCTTTTTATCGCTTAAATTTGCGATAAAGTGTGGTGCGGTGGTTAAGGTACCTCCCACACACCTCTCAGATATATTTATTGATATTTTTGAAATCAATAAAGAGAGAAACTTAAAAATTGATACAAGAGTGCTCTGTTTCCATTATGAACCTTAAATTAAAGTCTTAATTGGAGTGGTTTGTTAGTTCTTCTCACACACCTCCCAAGATCGAAAAATGATATATCTTCAAAATTGATAAAATTAGAAAGTTGAAATTTGGTAAAAGGCTGTTTGGCCGATGTTCCCCCGATCAAAGAGGAATTAAAGTGGGGGTTCGTGTAACTTTTAGATAAATTTTTTAGGTATATACTCGTAGTATTTATAATGAGTCAATTTAAACTCGTTGTAGATTTTAAAGTATGAAATATGATGCGGTTTTATTCACAAAATAAAAATTCGTACTTGTATCGAATGGGCTTTCCTCAATTATTTCGAACCTAAACAATTGTACCTAAAACTATCAAATATGGCACACTTAACAATTTATAAGATCGCCCTGAACTTCATGTCAATTATACCATTAGATAATGTTTATTATTTATGATAGTTTATTTTGCTTTTTATGGGATATATTTAAAGTTTTGGACATAGTACAGCTAATTTAGAATTAAACTTTTGTCGATATGTTTTTTTTTTGTGTATTTTAATTTAACTGAAAGTGACTAACATGACAATTTAGTGTCACCTGGAACAAAACAAAATAAACAACAAAATTTCTTATACTTTTGTTGATTGGTCTTTCATTTTTATACTTAATTACTTTTGACGACTTGAAAATGACAATATAGCTTTATATTTTAGATACTTTATTACATATGATTATAATGTATTGGAATGAAATACATAATATATTTTGTTTTGTATATTGTATTTTAAATCCGATATAAGAATGTAATCCCTATATGTAAGCATATTTAAAATTTATTTTAATTTTAAAGGAAGTTGCACGTGTTAATACTAGGGAAGAAAATATTAGAAGGAATAAAAGATTTGATTAAAAGAATACTATATATATTTACTTATAAATTTCCAAAAAAATATTGTTAAAATATGTCTAATTAAAGATAATAATATATATAAGAATGAATTCATTCATGGTCCAGGATAGGACTGTTTCTTTCTATCCAATTTGTTCCAAAACGTTTCTTCAATCCTGTTAGGTATCTGTTTTAATTAAAATTTATAATTTTTCTTTAGGGGTAAAGCTAAAATAGGAATATTACCACCAAAAGAAAACAAGCTATAGGAATAGAAAAGTATATATATTTTTCTTCAGCGTCATCTCCAAAGTCGATATCTGTTACATGAAGGTTACTAATAATGAAAGTAAGGCGAAGGTTGAAAATGGGCGAGATCGTACCATGAGTGCGAATTTTGGAAGCTTCGGATCGAATCAAAGACAAACAAACATATCTGCGAAACAAATAATGATAGAGTCTTCCGAGATCAGTGAAGATAAAACGGTCGTACAAGGATGTGTTTTCCTTTTTTTCTTGTATCCCTAAGGTTTAGAATGAATTGGATATTAATAGAATATCTTCGAAATTAATAAAAATTAAACTTGATTTAACAGTATTCCGTCCTGTTTCTTCTATATTTCTAAAACTTGAGAGGAATTAAAGTAGTGGATCGGATAGGTGCCAGACGCCTTCCTAGACCTAACCAGCATATCTTGGAAATTAATAAAGTTAAAAATTTATAATTTGGCACAATATCCCTGAAATTAATGGAAGTAAGAATTTGATTAATTGATAATTAAATTTTCCAGGTGAAGTATATTATAATTACTCTGCTGCATGGACTTGCTGTTGTTTCATTTCTTGTTTTAATGAAAATTCAATTAATGTCGCAAAACTAAATGGAATAAATGAAGGAATATTAGGGAACAGAAGTTCAACTATTTTGAAACCATCAAGAAAAAACCGTTTTTAAAACAAAATGGCTTGTCGTTACCTTCCCAACTAAATTTAGCAAGAGTGCCATCAACTCCCAAAACACCCTATGTAGGATCTAAATAGCTTTTGCTGATGAATAAAACTTTACCAGAGAAAGCTCTTTTGAACATTTTGAATTTATAAGTCTTTAAGTTTGTAAGCAGGAGTATTAGTAAATATTAAGGAGCCTCTAAAATTAAAATATTCCTCAGAATTCAGAAATCTACTTATTGACATGAATTTACTCTAATCTTTTAATATTAAGACAACTGCTACATTATCTTATTTAAAAATATTCTCAACTATAGTTTAGAATGTTAGACTTGTATGAAATTTTGAATAATAAAACAAAGTTAAACAACATTTTTCCTCTTTTTAACATTTCATTACTGTTGTAAAACTTATATTGCTCTAGCAAAATATTAAAACCAATTTAAACTGTAAAACAATGCGGATATGTGGAAAATCTCAATATTAAAAAAAACTAACTAACAATAAAAGCTAAGAAAAAACACTTTACTTTGTTATAATCACGTTAATCTTAAAATTACAATACTACATCTGTAGTAATGGTCAAGTTTAACAAACATTATTTTTTTCACTACTTTTATTTTACAGATTTTTAAAATTTAAGTAGACCTAAATAGTTGTTTTATTGAAATTTTATAGTCTGGCCATCAAAAAAATGAAAGTTTATTGGAAAAACTAAACAAATCGACACATTTACTATTCAACATTACAAAAGCCATCGTATTTCCCTCTAAGCTTAGTGACACATAAGTCCCTAAGAGACTTATGATTCATTGCAGTGAGCCATAACTCCCTAAGGGACTTATGACCCTGGGAGGTTCGATACAGTTTCGATACAGACCTGGATCCTGGGAATTTCAATACAGTTCTCACCTGAAAAATTATTAGTAATAATAAAAAAAATATTAATTTTAATTATATAATATCAGTGACGAGAACACATTTTGGGTCGAAATCAGAGTATTCCCTTTTTCCAATACTAAGAAAACAACCATAATTTTACATTTAAAATACATCACCCTGGTAATATATTACTTATACGCTGGGAGTTCTGACCCTGCACCAACATCTATGTGCATAGTTACCGAATATTTGTTTTTGAAAGCTTCATTTATTCTTAACTTGAATAGTTGAAAGAGAAAAAGTATGGAGTCTTTGATTTTATACATTCTTAAAATTATGGGATTGGTTTAACGAGTAGGAATTTTGATAGTGGACTTTAACACCCCCTAAAAACCATCTGATAACAATATCTGTACTGCAAACTAAAAATATTCAACTTTTTTAGAGTACAAATATTTAAACTTTTGAGAACATACAAGATCTCCAAGTAGCACTCTTTGAATATGTCTATTTTAAAAGAGAATTGTGCTGATCTCAATTCGTTTAAATTAACTATACACTTTTAAATCTAACTTTATTGCTGCTGAAATTTTTATCATCTTTTATCTTAGTAACAAAAATTCTGATAACTTCTATAGAGGAACAACAATTACCCCTTTTATAAAATAAAAAAAAACCAAAACTAAAACAATAACATACTAATAAACTTAAAAAGTGGTAAAAAATTACCATGTTACCATGATCATATGATATATTATTAAAATAAGCGAGTTAGGCCAGACCACCTAACATGAAAATATTTTTATTACATTTATAAGTTGGTTTTATTCACCTTCAATATAAATAATAAATACCCTCAATTAGCTGATTATGCATCATAATAAATTTTTTTTATTTTTTATTGTTTTTCTTTTTGCTAATATTTGTATTTAAACAAAAAAAAAATAGAAATAATAATAACTACAAACAAAATATAAACTTTTTACTACTATTGCTTTGTATACTAGTTGCGGAAACAATGTTCTCTGACACACAATATAATCAACAAAACAAAATAAAACTGAAACAATATTTTCTGTTATAAGTACCTACAGAAGAGGTGGGATAAATCGAACTTATGCCAAAAAAGTTGATTTATAATACTACTAAACTTCAAATTAAACTTCATCACTTATGATGATTTGACAGCATCTGTTATAATAGCGTTATGGCTATATTTCAAAAGGGTATACTAAATTTGTCTTCTTTGCGATAAAAAGAAAGAGAAGGAGGGGCGAGATATAAACTCAAAGGTATGGATCGCATTATATCGGATCAGAATTGGAAAATAAATCGATTTAGCTATGTATGCACGATAACTCAAAACGTCCGCACGATAACTCACAAAATAAAAGAGCTAAGATTTTGAAACTTTCACAAATTCGTTTTTATGCAATAGCCATCATCTCTATTGAAATCCAGCCAGTTTGCTCCGAAGGCTTGGGATGCTTAGGTTCCAGTAGCTGCCATACAATTTCGTTTTTTATGTGAGCATCTCTGTACCTATTGAAGCTGGGTATTTGGAATTTTGCCAAAAGTAGTTTAGTTTTATGGCCAACGTCTTTGAATTAAATAAAGTTAGTGTAGTGAAAGAGGTTCGAAGAGCTGCCTTTCAACTTATATGAATTTCTAACCGAATAATATAATGTCGATATCATGCTCATACGGGTACTCTACTACACACAGTCTACTCTACTACACTCTTTCTCGTTTTGAATTGCATTTATTCACTTGATTGGTGCTTGCCGCGATATTTTCACAAATCTTGAGACCAATATTTTTCTTTCAGTTTAATGGAAAGTTCTCAGACAGAAGTAAATTAAGTTTTTCCGTCTGTCCATTGTTCCATATAGTTAAGGAAACTTCTACATCGTTTAAAATAAAGCTTTTTTATTATACGTATAGCTCTATTGTAACAACGTTTTTTGTGGCTCGACATATTACGAAACGACATTTCACTAAAGTCCGAAAAATCTCTATATTTAAATTGTTATAAGTTAATAATACAGAAACTATTATATCTTCCATCTGGAAATGTATAAACTTTATATGTACAAAAAAATATACAGTGTTACCGTGTGGTATTTTAACTTACCAATTTGCTAAACTCAATTTTTGCCTAATATTTAAATATTTAAAGGTTAAAGCTGGGAGCTTCAAATTTTCAACATTCAAAAATTAAACTTTTAACAGCTTTTCCTTATCCGTTATGCTTTCCTGAAAATTTAAGAAAGTGTATCTTACTACAATTTTTACTTAAACAATAAAATTCTAAGAAAAGTTTTACATTTTGTCGCAAGTGTCAATTAATTTAATTCCCAGCGCCTGGACCATTTGTTTAAAAGTAACTGTTGTGACATTTTACAACAAAATGACAATACTGATATTTAATAAAAGTTCTTTTTGAGAGTTCGACTGTAATAACTTGTAATAATACATTATTATAAAATTTACAAACTAATTGATATTTATATAATCCATCAATCATCACTATCTCGTCATCAAATCCTTATCAACATTTTGATTATAATCGAAAAAAAAAACGGTCATAGTTGTAAATTCTGCAATTTTGAGAGAAAAATAAACTTAAATCGTTGTTAAAAATTTTGTTTTTGTTGTTTTTTTTTTTTTTTTTTTTTGGAAAATATTTCAAAACGTGTGTATGATTATATGTTTGTGTGCAACAAAGATGTATAATATAAATAGTTTGTAACCTCTTTTATAAAAAAAAAAATAAATCAAAAAATAACATGAAAACATTTTATAATTTTATTACGATTGCATTCTTTAATTGTTTTCTGTTTCTGTTTTATAATATTTTGTTGTTCTTGTTATGTTGTAGTTGCTGTTCGTTCTGTCTTTTGTTGCAAATATATAAAAAAAAAAAAAAAAAAATAAAAATAAACTTTTATAACACTGAAAATCAATTTTCATTTGCCCTGCATCTGATAAAACCACCATAAAAAAAATAACTTACAATATGTTTATGAAAATTAAATAAAAAAACAAAAACAAATTCTTTAAACAAGTCCATAACACTTTCATATACAAATATACATTGAATACCTATACCTTTTCGGCATAAATGTATACAATCTTAAAGTTTAACCAAACACAATAACAACAATAAAGTAACAACAAAATATGACAGGCGCAGTAAAGTAAGTATGTAAGTATATAATATGCTGCATTTAGAATTTGTAAGTTGATCTGTTGATATAATCATTCACAATGATCTTTATAAGATCTAATTAACATTTTAGTGTGCTTATAAACATTTTAAATTGTATATACACGCACATATGTATGTAAAAATAATTATATAATAAAATAATAAAAGCTTGTAATTGTTATAATTGTTGCAATCATTTGTTTTTTTTTTATTTTTTTTTTTTTGTTTTTTTTTTTCTTTAATAGCTTCCTTTAAGATTTCATGCGATTTTGTACATGATACCTTTTTACTAAACTTTTCACAATTAATATACACACAAACATATATATATTATAAAATATGTCTTTTAACTATTGCTACAACAATGTTGTTTAGAAAAATTTTCACTTCACTTTTTAATTTCGTGCAACATAATTAATTTTTTTTTTTTTTTTTTTTTTAGCATATACAGATTTGTTTATTTGTTTGTTGCATTTGCATTTGCATCTTTCAACAAGAAAATTTACGAATTATTTTTATTGTGACGTGTTATAAAATGCATATAATAAAAAATAAATAATAATAAAATGTAGGTATGTATTTAATTCTTGTGTTGCAGGTTTACAATATTGTTGGGTGTTTTTAATGTTGTTGCAATTTATTTAAAATGGAATGTTTGAATGTTAGTTTTTGTTCTTGTTTTTTTTTTTTTTTTTTTATTAAAACACTTCATGTTATATAAACTTATATTCCATCATTTAGTAAAAAAATTTCGACGAACATTCATCAACAAAAATAAAACAAAAGGGGGAAAACATTTTATTTTAAACACTAAGTTGCACTTTACCACAAAATTTTTTGTTTTTTTTTTTTTTGTTTTTTCGTATACTTAAAAAAGAAGTATTTTGGGCAAGTTACTTTACTTGATAGGAAGAAAGAGATAGATATATGTATATGTAATTTTGTAAGTTTATTACATAAGTTTTTAATAACGGTGAACGAGGAGTATTGTAAAAGTTAACTATAAATGACATTTCTTCAAAAAGAATTGTAGAGTTTTAATAATCAAACGGATACTTAACAGTTATTTGATTAAATATTGACATGTTCAATCTATCAAATCAATTTCGAGGGTTAATGAAAAGCATCAAGAACCACTTAGAATCACTGCACTGGATTTATCTGGATAGCGTAGGATTTTAACCAACAAAAAATAACTCCCTTTTTAAAACCCAACTTGGAATGGATTTTAAATACATATATGTATATTCTTTGGTTTATAGGATCGGGATTGGAAAAGAAAATTGGGAACCATGGATTCCGTTGGATAAAGGAAAAATTTTTGAGGAATATCATCAATGTGGATGCTTATTATCTTCCTAAACTTTTTAAGATGGTACATAATATATAAATTACCATAAATTAAAAAAATGTGGTAACTGGTGTATATAATATTCTATGTAATAGTGTATAAAATATAATATATATACATATATATTCCACTTGTAATTTATCTGACCGGTAACTAAGTGGTTAAAGCGGTTGCTTTTAAATCGAAAAGTCTTTGGTTCAAACCCTGGTCAGATTATATCTAATGAAAAATATAGTGTACATTATAATAGTTCAATAATTAGTCCAAATGCCGAATAGGCAAAGGACTATTATAATATTAGGCAGAATTTACTATTACCTGGTACTAAAACAAAATAAATAAATAAATCCACTTGTAGACACAAATTATTCTAAAGTTTATTATTGGTCCTTTTACATCTTCCAAATTTCTGAATTCTAAATTCGCATTTTATTATTGTTTACAGGCCATCGCAGCCAACTAAACTGATCTTTAGTCTCTTAAGGCTTCTTTAAATGGAACTCAAATATTCTCATAAAAAACTAAAAAGATATTGATCATTCATTTAAGACTTTTAATTTATGAAAATTATTAGAAGAAATCTTTATAATTGAAATGAATTTCCAGTAAATATTATATCAAAATAGATTATACAATTATTGACGTCGTCGAACTTATTCGATCAGAATGCAGATGCTGAATTAATGAAAGCGAAACGTTAATTGCGACTATTTTATAAATTAAAGATTTTCAATTATTCATTTATGAACTCTTTCACAGTAAAATTGTAGATCTTAACTTTTACGGACAAAGTAAACATAAAAATCTCTTAACTAAAAGGTAACTCTTAAAATCACATATAACTTTTAATTAAATTCTAATCACTTTCTATTCTTCTTTTTAAACTTTTAAAACTTTCTTTTAAAGAACTTCAATCATTTAAAATTGAAAATTTGTATAAGTATATATATATATTAGAAAATTTGTATAAGTATTATAATATCAAACTTTCATTTAAGTTTACAATACCTATGTAAAAAAACAAAATTACAAAATAAAAATTTTATTCAAAGTTTTCTTTTGTTAGTGGGTCAACAAAATTTGTAAACTCTAATTTTTTTTCCTAGATGCCTACTAAACTTTGTATTTTGAAAAAAAACATCAAAGTAAATTATTACTTCCTTCCATAACCTAGATTAATATAACCGTGAAAAATGAAAAAGGAATTAAAAATTTTTGTATATAGCAAGGATAATTTAAACTTGTTTCTAATACACGCAAACTTAATCCTTTTATATATTTCTTTTATATTTAACCGAACATTCACTTTAAAACAAAAATATCAATTTAAATTTAATGAGAAATCAATAATTGATACGTGATTTTGTGTTATTTTGAGACCAAAGAAATCCAAACTGAAAATTCTAAAAAAAAAAAATTTTTGACACGAAACCAAATCGAATATTATCGAAGTTTAAATTGTGCAATGTCAAACAAAATAAATAGATAAAGGATATTAACAATTTATTTACAGTTAATCCGGATACCATAGGTAATTTGTATGTAATTAAAAAAAAAAAAAAACTGACAATTCTGGAAAATTTATTGTAGAATGGGTACAAGTAGAATAAGAAAGGAGTTGCCATTACTTGGATTCTTAATGTATTTCTTTATGTTTTAAATTTTGTAACTGTTATACTTATTAACGGTAAACATACTACATAAGTAGTACTGTAATTTATACGTTATTTAAGTAGATTTACAATAAAAATGGGCGATTAGTTGAACAAATACATGTTATAGGATTCCCATTCTAAAATTTTCAATGGATCACTTTTCAAATATAGGTATTTGATTTATTGAATATAGTGAGTTGAAGTGTGAGTTGAAGTGTAATTAATTTAAATTGACAGTTCACTAGATGTACTGCATAAATATTGTGAATTTTTTTATTTAAACGAATAATTTAGCGCAAAAGATTCATTTGAAATCTTATGAAAAACAAGAAAGCATGTTGCAAAACCATTGAATCATAATGTCTTAAGCACAATGAGCACAGCATTCGAAGTTGCAAAATGTCAAAAAAACGTAGCTGTCAAATTTAAAGTTAAAACTTAAGCAGATTTAAAGTCGTTGAAACTTTGATGATTATTTTCATCGTGGACATTTTAATTTGTTTTAAATATAAAACTTTTGATAAACTAATATTTAAATTAAATTTTATTTTATAACTCCATAATTAAATTTTTACAGTTAGACATTAATGTTCTAAATTTATTTGAAAAAATAAGCAAAATTGATTTGTATATGGTACTGAATTATATTAAGTTTTTGTAAATGAGTAAAAGCGCTGGAAATTTGGAAATAAAGATGAAGTACATTTAATAAAAAATATTATAAATAAATATTAACAATTATCTAGAATTGAAAAATAATTTAATAATAATGTTAAAGGAAAGCCTTTTTTAATTTTGCTTTATTTTAAAAAGTACTGACATTATTACTGTATTTTTACAACAGTACTGCTTAATAGTTCCATTAAGGAACCTAGTCCTTTTATACTATTTAGAACTTTAATCACCATCCGCACTTTACTAAAATAATGTTGAAAGTTACTTTAACAAGTAAATCTGAGAATATTACTAAAGAAATATAAAAAGTACTGAAATATACGTGAAATAATACTGAACTTATTATTACAGTAAAAGTAATAAGAATATAAAAGTTAATATAGAATTCATTGAACTCTTTAAGAACTCCAACAAATATGTGAAAAAAACAATATACATTTGAATAACAAAATTGCAAGCTATTATGATAGATTGTCTATGATTTAAAAGTTAAATGAAGACCTATGAAAAATTTAGTATTTAATGTAATTTAATTACATTAAAATTTTGTTTTATTATTATATTTTAAAATCCAATTATGATGGTATGAATGAACTTATTTTTTTATGGAATTAAAAACTTTTTAATACAGCAAAATCAAAACAATTATAATAACATATGAAATTAAAACTTAAAGTATTAATTTTGTAGCCTTCAACAATTAAAACTCTTCCATTATTGTGCAGGTCAAGTATTTAACATCCTTCTATTGGTTTTTTAAAACAAAATTCCAGACAGTATTTTTGTTATTTTATTTAATACTACTTAGGGAATTACAGAAAAATAGCAGTTCTAGTAGTACTTGTTATTTTGAAGGATTTAAAAATAAAGCTTGGCGTCCCTCAAATTTAAAGTCCCATATAAAAATAAAAATGATTATAAATTAAAAAAACTAGAAAATTATTGTCCTCTAATTAGATTAAATTCCAAAAACAAAAACTTATAAATGTTACTTAGAAGCCATCAGTCTGAGTAGTCAGTTTAGAGATGTCATATAGTTTCAAGTGTAATAAGTCTCTTATTTATTTTCACTCTGTTTAATAGATAGTGAATATATATGTACAAAACATGGCTAGAAATGTGATAGCAAATCTGTGTAACTTGTATATTTTTATATTGAATTAGTTAGAATTGTATTATTGAAGGATTTATTTATTTATTCAATGAGTTTATAATGTGAATTTTCCTTAGAATACGAAAAAACAACATCAAATAAGTAGTGATTTAACAGTAAAGTAAAAAAATCCTTTTAATCCTGTCTAAGTCCTTCCTTATTTAATATAAAAAAAAATATCAAATCACTTAGTCTGGTCAGTTCTAATTAAATTACTTTTATTGAATTTTTTTTTTTTTGCATTTATTTTTATTTCTTTTGGATGTTTTTTTTGTTGTTTCCTTATTTTCTAGTTGATTCACCTGTGCATTATGATTGCTACCAATTTCTACAAATCAAAAACAAAACAAAAATATTCAATATGTGCCCAGCAGTAATAAAAATGTTCACAAGTTTTTGTTGAACAAAATCACTTTTTATCAATATAATTCGATTAAATTTGTAATTTAGTTAAAATATTGATTGTTTAACCCTTGTTATTAATTTGGAGTTAAATTTACAATTTTTTCCCAAAATTTTATTTTAGTATATTATATACGCTATATAACTGTAAAAAAAAGTCAAACTTAAGTACCTATGTAGTATTAACAGCAAAAGTAATTTTACAATATACCTTTATAAAGAATTCCTCCCTATGCCCCACGGATGGGGTTGCAGGACAATGATGATGATTTATAAAGAAATATACTAATTTATAATTATTTTACTAAAATGAAGTTAAAATAATTATTACCACACTAGGGTTAAAACGTATTAAAATTATTTATTACTATCACACTTTTTTCTAAGTATTTAAAATTTTTATACTTTCATAACTTTTGACTGATTATGATTATGATTATTCAGCTTTATGTCAAAACCTTCTACTCTAAAGCTACAAAAAAGCTTTTATTAGAAGATTGCATTCCCAAAAGGGAATTTTAAAGTTGGGAATGATTTAGTTTTTAATACCATTTTTAGTAGTAAACCTACACACATTAATTTTCAACTTCTCCCGAGATTTTTGATTTATTAAGCTATTCCTTAAAACTTAGAAAATATTAAAAAAGCTTAAATAAAATACAAATCAAACACTATCTAAACAACTTTTAGTGCAGCAATGTCAACATTTTGTAGAATAAAATTTCTTTCATTATTCTTTCAAATTTTAACTTATGTAAGACCCCTTGTTTAAAAAAAAAACTAATGCAAACCATTACAGGAACAATAAAAAATTTTTTATATATATTTTTTTTGTTCACTCAAAAAATGTATTCGAACCATTCCAGTTATGTTGATTTGATACCATAAAAGAGAAGTTCCTTTATACAAAAATCGTGTTAAAATATTAAGTTAAAATGTTTAAAAAAATGAGCAACAAATAAGGTGAGGTACTCAAAAATATATATATTCATATATATATAAATTTGAAATAAGGAATTACAACAAAAGTACAAGAGTTTATTAGTTTAATAAGTGAAATGCATCCATTAACTGCATTTATTTTATTGCACCTTTTATAATTATTAATATTAAATAACAGAAATAAATTACAGGCAACATATTAACAATGAAAACTTGTTATTTTGAATTAAAAATCATAAATTATTTAAAATTGTAAGTAAATTACTAATATAATGTCCTCTAAACCTGGCTGTCCCTATCGCTAGTTTTAAATGTCAATTTGTTGTATAAGAAAGAAATGGGATTCGAATATTGTCTTGACACTCCATTTAGAATACTTAACAATAAATGAAGGAAAAGTGTTAACACCATCTATTTATTATTAAAAATAATTGAAGACTTGGAAAAAAACAAAATTCACAAAAAAAAATGTGAGGGTGAATATGGGTTAATTCATGTTTTTTTTACAAATATTAATTTTGAAGTTTCATTGTTCAGGCAGAATTTTCTTCGATTTTTCTTTGCCAGCGTTGCATAAAAAGCTTTTTATATCTAAATTGTATCTAAATTATACTAAATGGATCCAATCTGCATTGGCCTTGGATAATGCACTTGGCACCACAACGTTATCGAGCCCACAACATGTCCAGAACAAAATATTTTAAATAATAGACTGCCATCTGACCTTAATTTTGGATTTATAATACCTACCGTTAAGTATATCTAGATTTGGTTTACCTTCATATACAAGTCAACCACTAGAAAACCATCCGCTCCCACATCTCCCCTTAAGAATGAAACCCGTCTTTCAGCATATTATTTTAATTTTGAATCCAACACTTACAATATACCCAAAACAAAATGTTTTTTTTTGAAATAGAAATCAATAGACTTATTTAAGAATACTAAAATGGGAAATTGGGCTAAATGTGGAATTTTGCAAACAAATTAGAAATTCATCTTCAGTTAAATTGATTTCAATTGGTTAATTTGGTTTTATTTTCTTAGGAATTAATTATTGCATCCTTCAAAAATTTTAGTATTTCGAAATTTCTTAAGTTGGGCTCCCATGTTTATTGTTTAGAAATATGTTTCGTAAATTATATCATAATCACTAATATGAACTCAGCTGTCGACAACCGTTTCTAGAGGAGTTGAATCTAAAGAAATTAAAATCCAGGAAGAACAACAATAATAGACAAAGGTTTCATTGCAACCTTACAGATCAAATTTATAAAAAATTTTAAAACCTAAAACCTAGTTTCAACTAATAATCTGACTATTAACACTTAAAGTATGACCTCAATTACCATTCTTTGTCTTATGTGTAATTGCTAACTACATGTTCGTGTATTTAAAACATATTTTCTTATTATTTTTTTAATACAAAGAAGGAAAACCATTGTTTAACAAAAGAAAACTATTTTATTACAAATGCATTTTTAGTTTTCGCAATGTAAATTAAAAACAAGTGAGGGGAAAAAACCAAGGGTTTTTAAAAAGCACATTTTCAAAATTATATACGGTTTCTTACTGAGTATTTTATCATTTATTTTTATAAAAATATATGTTATGATAATATTATAATTTTGTTATTTCATTAATAATTAATTATATGACTAATAGTGAATTACTTAGAATATAACCCCAATGCACTCAAGAAAAAATGTTAATAAGTGCAAAATATAATGTTGGAGCTTCAATGTTAACGTTTAATTTTGGAAAAACTTACACTGGTGAATAAGTTACTGTTTTATAAGAACATAAAAGTTTTAATTTTGAAGACCTAGTAGCCCTTCAATGGGGAAGCTTCCCAAATTTTTGCTTAGCAAACTTATGATGGATCTGCCCACCCCCTCCTGTCCTCTCCCTTCCATTTTTTTCGGTTCTAGGAAATCAATTTTGAACTCCAACAAAATTTGGAATTTTACCTAGAATATTATTATCTAACCAAAAATGGTTAGAAGTAAGAAACAATTTCTTCTATTTAAAGAGACCCTTTCAAATTTAAGAAAAACCTTTAATATATGTTGAAATGTAACATATATTGCTGTAAGCTGCAGCTGTAAATTTTGTATATTTGTAAAAAAAAATTTGAACAGGTGTTAAAGTTACAGGTGGTTGAAAATAGCAAAATTTCAATTTTCGAGCCCTTATAGCTCCTAAACAGGGGGCGTAACAAAAAAATTTTGTTAACCGACTCCTACTAATTTTGAAGGACCTAACTTCTCCCAAAATTTCAAGACCCTAGGTTGAACCGTTCAGAAGATATATGGGGCCAAAAATTTTGCAAAAGTTGAGTTTAGCTTAATGGTAAATTTTAGTACCGTATGGTAACCCTATACATTAAAACCTTATATATTTGTAAAGCCTATAAAACGAGCTATCTTTTGCCGTTTTCAGATTAAAAATAAACTTAAAGAAACTCTTGTTATAACAATTTAAAAATAGGGCTTTTTCAAACTTTGGGAGGCTGTAGCTCCGTAACGGGTGGGGCTATAGAAAAACATTCTTCTACGAAATTAATTTTTTTGTAATATCTACCCGTGGTTAAAATTTCTTTAATCTATTTCAAACGGTGTAAAAGTTTTTGTAAACATACGGACGGACGGACGGACGGACAAAGTCAAAATTAAGAAAAACCTTTGACACTTATTGAAACTTTCGTTTTGGAGCTTTCAATTTTGTATAAAAATAAAAAAAAATTTTGACAGGTATTCAAGTTATAGGTGTTTAAAAGCTAAATTTTTAGCAAAATTTCAATTTTCGACCCCTTACAGCTTCTAAAGAGGGGGCGTGACAAAAAAATTTTGTTAACTGACTCTTACTTATTTCTAAGGATCTAACTTCTCCCAAAATTTCAAGTTTCTAGATTTAGCCGTTCCGAAGTTATGAGGGACCAAAAACTTTGTAAAACTTAGTTTTGAATAACGGTAAATTTTAGTACCGTATGGTAACCCTATACAATTGGTTTTTAAAAATTTGTAAAGCTTATAAGAACAGCTGTCAGTTACCGTTTTCAGGTTGGAAATATACCTTATAGAACTCTAATTATAACTGTTTAAATATGAGGCTTTTTTCGACTTTGTGGGGTTGTAGCTCCGTAACGGGGGGGGCTACAAAAAAAAGTTTTAACATTAAATTATTTTTATTGCAATACCTATCCATTTCTGATATTTTTTAGTCAATCGTAGGTAAAAAGGGACGGACGGACGGACGGACGGACGGACGGACAGAGTGAAGCTATATAGGCACATTTTTACAAAATTTTTTGAAAATGTGCTAAAAATTAAAATATGTACTTATTTCCACAATATTATATAGTTGAATTTATTGTAATTAACAATTATATATTTTCTATTATTAAATATTTTGAAATAAAACATTTTTTAATATAAAGTTTTATAAATAGAAACTAGCAATGCTTAAAAGGCATTTTTTAATTTTAAGAATTTAAAATATTTTCTTTAACTCTAACTTTTGAGAAATGAAAATCTAACAATAAGTGTTTTCCTTAAATTTAGTATGATGAAAATTTTTTTTAATTTAGCTATAGTTATACAGTCTTTAAAAATCAGTTTTTAAACAAAATGAAATTTTTAATTTAAAAATCTTAAAAGTACAATTGTAAAAACAGTCTACTCTTTAGTATAGTTTTTAAAACACGCTTTTATATAATAAGAGAACAGGTAAAATAGGGCCTATTAGATTTGGGATATTAAGAATTAAAAATCTAAATATAAGAGATTCAGTAAATGCTATTGTACACAATCAAAATGTATAGAATCAAATGTGCATCAAAATAAATGTGGTGTAAAATACTACGCGTAACATATTTGCAAATTACATTTGCCTTAATTTACACAGCTCGTTTTTTAAGGAAAGTTTTTAAGCCTCATGTTAAAGTATCAGTGTTTTTTTAGTTACTGACATCTCTCACTATATCCTAATTTAAAACCTTCTACGATTTTCCAGGTTTTTTGAAAAAACCCATTGGGGCATTTCAAGAATCGTTAAAGAAATACGACGTCTTTAAATCAAGTTATACTAGAATTATCATAAATGTACAAATGAATTCTGCAATATGAAGAGATCAAATGCTTCCTGAAATCTTAAGATATTAAAAAAGTAAAATTTTCTCAAATTGAAAATTCTGAATTTAGTAAAGTAAACTTATTTAATAGAGGCGCCGAACTTAAATATGCAATCTCACATCTAATATTATAAATTTATTTTTGTTTTTATTATTTAAAGAAAGAAAACAAATTATTTTGTAAATAATAATTGCATTGATAATTTGTAATGTTGCAACCATTAAAAAAAATTATCAGTGATTTCACACCTTTTGAACAACATTACTTAAACTAACTTATACATGAAAAAAAACATGAGTTCTTTAACACCAAATTTTCATAATAAACAATAAATAATTATATATTTTCTGCAATTTGTTATTGTTGTTGTTGCTGCATCAACATTATGCAATTAAATTTGATGAATTGTTTGATTGTTCTTTTTTGAAATTTTTTGAAGAATAATTTGCTTGTACAAAATGTATAAAAATCTTAACATAAATTAAATTTGACAGTGATTTAGTTGGTATCATCTCATTTTTAGCACTAAAAATTAATTACATCTGAAGGTCTGTAAGGGTTATATATAATAATATTATACAGAATATTATACTACAATTGAAAAGCTTATTTTCGAGGTATTGATAATATTATAGTAGAAGATTTTTAAAGAGTTTTAATTAAATCTTGATTTATGAGGTCTAAGATAGTTTAGAATAAGATAATATCCTAAATTTACTTTTAGAAAAGTTAAGTAAAATCTTTTTTAAAAGGATTTTAATTATATAGTTATTACTTTCGTTAAAATTGGTAATTTTAACGAAAGGGTTTAATGTAAAAGATTATAATATTTGGGAATAAATTTGCTAGCCATCACCCTGTACTTCTAGATTTCTGTTTACTACTTCCAGCATGCTTAAGCATCTCTTGGAGGATTAATTGTATCATTTCTGATGTATGTAAGAAATTAAAAAGAAAAAATTCCTAAAAATTGAATCAATTTCTGTCAAATAAAATAAAATTTTCATAATGGGAACACTATACTTTTTCAATAATTGCCTTTTCAGTTAAAGAACTGTAGCTTTTATCCATCTATCTATCATCATAGCATAAAGTTTGATCTAAAAATTACTGCGATAAAAATTAAATTCATGATAATAAGTAGATGTAACACAGCTACCACATATACCACAGCTACAGTTACAGTCGACCATACTCCAATTGAATGTGTTTCTAGCTACAAGTACCTTGGGTATTGGCTAAATGTATTGATTTTCATTTACGTTTTTTGAAATGCTATGTGTGGTTAGTTGGTGTCAGCTGATATATTTGTGATCAACTTATGAAGGTGAAGATGTGTCGCTGGGTCGAAAGTGAACCATTGGCTCGATTTATTTGAGAAAAAACTTTAGCATAGAAAAAATAAGCATTGACAAGCTTTGAATTAAAGAAGCTTTAATGTTTCTTCTTCGACGCCATCAAAACATCAACTTATTAGACAAAATGAGATGAAGGACTAAAAACTTTTATCTTTAAGAAAAAACGAGAAAAACAATACAACTTTCTTGGTATTATAATATTTCCCCTGACAGTTATTTCATCGTCCGCAAACACAATGTTATTTGTCAGCTAACTGTCCACGTAGTATTCCTGCTTGATAGTAGGGAAGAATAGGAAATGTTAAAATTTTTAATGTGGAACAAAGGTTATAAAGGGATAAATAACTCGTTTATTAGTTATTGAATATATTAATATTATTGTTGCTTATTATTACCAATCATGCTATTCCGATTGAAATCGACCATTCTACAATTCGCAATCTTTTAAAAAGAACTTTCTTATCCTGTTTTGAAGAACTTAGTCCTATCCAGTTTTAGTTCTTATCCAGTTTTCTTTTTCTTTTAGTCCTATTTTTTACTTAGAAACATAAGTAAACAGAAATCTGTGCTTTATTTATAATATTATAATTTTATTATTTTAAAATATCCCCGTTTAGATTGAATTTGTTTACAACAAACAAACACCCAGCTTCATTAGGAATAGACTATAAAGTTTCATGATCATATAAGAGAATAACCCACTACAGTAGACCAACCAAATTCTCTACAAACTTTGGCCCTATAACTAAAGCATTTTTGGCAAAATTTCGTATACCAAACTTCGTTAGGTATAGAGTAATGCTCATATAAAAGAAGAAGTTGTATGAAAGCGAATCGAACTCGTGGAGCAAATTGGCTGGAGCAATAACGGCTATTGCATAAAAACGAATTTGTGAAAATTCCAAAATCCTAATTCCATTATTTTTTGAATTATCGTAGGGACACAGGAACGGGCACACATAGCTAGATTGATTTACTTCTCGATTCTGATATGATACATACCTTTAAGTCTATTTCTACCCACTCTATAGTCATACGGGTATAAAAATTAAATATAAAATGTAGAAGCACATTAACAAAAATTTTAAATTGTAATTTAACTTCTATAATATAATAAACTTATAATTATATGTACGAGTACATATATCTGTATATTAGAAAGTTTAAGAATGAAAAATTAGAATAGAAAAAACTGTTATTTTAATTAATGCGCGTATAAAAACGATATCCAAATAACAATCCGATGGCAGATAAAGATCTTTTCATTAAAAAAAAAAAACTACAAAATAAAAAACTGATAAACAAAACAACATTATGTTATTATTTTACATTAATAAACATTAAAAGTAACTATGTAAGTAAGTACTCGGTATATTAATTTCTTTAAGAACAGGTAAAATTTAACTATCATATAAAAGTAACATGCGGCTTTTTAAATAGAAATTAAATAATAAATATAAAAAATGAAAAAAAAGAAAAGATTATTAAAAAAATTTCATTTCATTTCTTGATATTTTTATCATTTTTTATCGGATCAATGCCGCTGATGATCACTCGTCGAAAACTCTATATTATAAGATTTGTTCTGTTTTTTTTTTTTTTTTTGTAATAGAAACCTTCTTTTGATGAGAAGGGGAAGATTGAACAAAAAAAAACTGATATTTGAATTAGATTACAGACAACTATTACCAACTCTTTTCCTTTATATCTATTAAATTTGATAAAAAACATATTAAAAAAAAAAATAGAAAAGTAATTGAAATTTAAAAAAACGTCAATGTAATTACAGTAGAACAAATTTTTTGTTTTGTTAAAATTTTAAGAAAATTTTTTGGGGATTTTATTCTATATAGTTTTAAAAAAATTAACTTTATTTAAAGTTAGGGGATTTATTAAGCCTTAACTCTTTTGGACATTTCGACAGTTTCGATAGTGTAAATGAGGCGCCTAAAGCAATTAAAACTGAATATATTTTAAGGAAATCGAGAGAGGCAGATATAATTGCCTATAAGATTTGGAAACTTTATAAAGGCTGCTAAGAAACTGAAACCCCTTAGTGGAGTGAGACTTTTAAACTAGGACTTCAAAACCCACCACCGTTACTCAAAATCCATTAACTAAAACCCCGTAATAACCACCTTCATACGCAGCTAGTGTAATGGGATAAGCAGTCAAACTGCTATCGAGTGCAAACCTGCGATAGCTGAGAATATATTTTGTTTTAGTGTTATTGTTAGATTTGTAGTTGACCTACACCTCTATTTTTTTAGTCGTTTTACTTTTAAAGACTACAAATGACGAAATTGTAGACTAGTCTTTATGAGTTAGCATTTCATTACAATGTAATCAAAATTTGGATTGTTCAGTTGAAGTAAACTACATTAAAATTACTTTATATTAATCATAAGATTAAGTTTTGTTTAATTCGTCGAAATTTCTATATTTTTGTTTATTTATATATTATTGACAGGCTCTAAGAAATGCTTAGCACTTGTGGCGAACCCTTTTGTTTATATTGTTATATTAAATGTATTTTTTACTAAAAATATATATATTATATTAATTATTGACGAAGCCATTAATTTGAACCCAATGACGAATGATAGCTGAGTCTAGTCGAAAACCACAAAGGTATTTGCACTTTCACTGGGATTCGAACCCGCGCCTTTGGCATGGAATTCGGTACTCTAACCACTGTGCCACCCAGCTAGTATAAAAAATGATAGTAATTCTTTTAGAAAGAATTGGACTAAACTTATTACTAAGAGTTTATTCAAATACGCAGCATTATCAAAAGTTCGTTAATTCCGTAACATACGCCGGCCACTTCGAATAGATGAAAAAATACAAAGAAACTCAAAGACTATATTTTTCAATATAATACAGGAAGTTACGAGGAAGTAACGATTGAAAAACCAGAAAGTACCGAGAAAATCCTAAAGCAATGTAGTTCGAATTTAACGAATTGTACCTAACTCATATTTAAGAATCAGATCATTGTCAGTGTCATTTTGTATAACATGAAGAACAGACAAACTACAGCAGAGAAGTCATACTTTTTGAAATGCATGGTATAATTTTAACAAGTCTTTTACTCACTTATTCGGGTGAACTTTAAATCAAAATCTTTTAAGATAATTTAGTTAAATTGAATTTGAAAGAAAATGTACGAAAAAGAAAGATCATGTAGGTCGTTTTAATACAACAACAACAACAGCAACAAAAATTTCATATCAAAATCAAAATTTAACAGTAGTATTCAAATAACAATGTTATATAGTTTATGTGGTTTTGTATTGTTTAAATTTTAATTTTTAGAAAATGATAACAAAACAAACCTAAAAATCACAACTCCGTAAAACCTCATTATAAAAAAAAACTGTACTGCAACAAACATATGTTTTTACCTTATATACAATATTATTAAAAAAATTTTCTTTTAAATAACCATATATAATAATATTATTAAATTAAATTAAAATTTAAAACTAATGTTTATAAATAACAAGCGATGAAATTAAATTATTTCACACAAATTTAATTAGTTTACTAAGTTACTATGATTAAATTTAAAATTCTTGTAATATTATAATACAACAATTTGACTTTGTAATTTGAGGTTATGTTAAACATTCCATGAACAGAAAAAAAAAAATAATAGAATAGAATTAAAGTACATTCAAAATGCTTGTTAAAAACTATGTATTTCAATATTTTTTTTCTAATAATACCGTATTTTAACGGAAATTTTATAGTGCCACATTTTCCTGTTATAAAAATAGAAAAAATTTAATTTGAGGTTTGTATAATGATATAAGTTTTTCAATTGAGAGTGATAAATCTTTGAGAGTTAACAAATACTAGAATTAAATTTAAAATTTTTCAAAAGAAATGATGCAAGTCTATTTGAAACCAAACTTTGCAAAATCAAAAGAAGTTTTTTCTGAGTGCAATTGCAGCAAATTTAAAAAAATCTGACCGATAGCTCAGCGGTAAAGTGACATATTTTCAATCGAAAAGTCTCGAGTTCAAACCCGGGTCGGATAGTGTATATTTAATTAAAGGTCTAATAAAAGGTCTAAGTGTCAAATCGGCAAAGGATTAATTTTATCAGGCAATATTTACTATTTTTAGCTTAAGAAATTCTTGTAATTCATTCATGTAAAAATTTCTA
Source organism: Dolichopus griseipennis (assembly GCA_963082915.1). Lineage (NCBI taxonomy): Eukaryota > Metazoa > Arthropoda > Insecta > Diptera > Dolichopodidae > Dolichopus > Dolichopus griseipennis. The sequence continues at coordinate 71,176,655 of OY720443.1, read as the reverse complement.
CGTTGGTCAAAATATTGAAGCATTTTTAACATTAGGCTATCTTTTAATTAATTATCCGTTATTTCAAACAACTTCTGTATTACAAAATGGTCTGCCAGTCTTAAAGTACACTTTTCTGCACTGGATCCATATTTTGAGAAATAAGACTCTAAAAATTAAAAGATGTAAAAATAAAACAATTTGGTCTTGTTTTATCCAATACAAGTTCAGGGGTTAATATTAAGTTATTGAAAATTTTTATTTATATGTAATTCGTAACGTTTATACCCTACCAATATTCAATCATGTATTCATTTTCGGTTGAAACATGGTTAAATATACTTTTTAAAACGCATTTATTCCAAAAGCTGGCAAAACGTAGAATCTAAACGTAGAAAGTATCTTAAATTTCCCTCCGACAATTTAGCTTCGTTTTGCAATTGGCAACAAAAGTAAGTCAAATAAGTAAGTCGCTTCCTTTAAAATGTCTTTATTTGCCTAAATTGTCCTAATTTTGTTCTAAGTTGATTCCAAGTATAAAAGTATCTGTTCTTAGTGTTTGATTAATGAGTGTATTCGAAGGAATTAAAAAATGTATAGATAAATCCAAGATGGATTGTAAAAACGTTTCTTCTTGCATAATGTGGTTTGTATTGTAAAGTTTATTAATATTTCTAGGTGGTTTGTATTCTAAAGTCTGGAAAGTTTATTAATATTTCTGGTAAAAGTCTGGGTTTTTTATGTGGAAGTCCCCCTTCGATCTGCGACGTTGTTCTTGGTTTTGGAAAAAAAAGTATTCATACCCAACTTCATTATCATTGGTTTAGACCTTAAAAAATTTTTAGAACTTCAAATTCCCAAAACTCCAAAAAACTCCAGACCCTATGATACCAGCAGCAATTTATGAAAGCTACTTTTAATGGATATTCATGAACAGTCTATATACCAAATTTGAGTTCATTACGATAGCTAGAACTCGCGATTTCTTCAAAAGTCTAATATTTTTGTATGAGAGCCTTCCAATCACGTGGTCCGATATGGCACATGAACGAACTTAACAAAATATTATCGACGAATAAAGCATTCATACCAAATTTCATCACGATCGATTAAAATTTACGCTAGTCATCATGCTTACAGACACACACACACATACACAAAACAATTTTCGGACTTACACGTTTCCGACAAATTGGAATCACACCACATATTTTATACTGAGGAACTTCATAACTGTTTCTTCTACAGTATTGATACTGAAGTAAAGCTAAAAGTATTAGAAGTAATTAATACTTTCTAGTATTATTCAATCCCACTTTAAATGAATTAAATGAAAATTAAATATTTAAAGAAATTATAAAAGTATTGTTTCGTGTAATAGATACAAAAAGTAAAGTCCACTTCAAAAACCATTTAATTATTTCTCAATCAATTTTATAAATTTTAAAGATATCTTCTTAATTCCTCATATTTCTCACAAATTTTTCCAGTTAAAGCAAAACTTTTTTTTTAATTCCATTCACAATCTATACGACGCGTTATTAGCAGCTCTTTTATTTTTCAATTTCAATTTTCATTCAATTTTAAATTTTAATCCAAAAAAAAACTGTCTATTAACATTTATAGTTAGGTGCTTCTTAATTATAACATTAAATAAACATTTAAGATAACATTAGACAAAAAAAATTAGAAATAAAAATTATAAAAAAAAAAAAATAAAAAACAAATTACGATATTTTTTTTATTTAACCACCATTAAAAAATATTTTACAACATTTATGTATTAAATTCAACTTCTTCAGCATTCTTAAATGGAATAGATATCATAAAAGAACAAAAACTCGACCAAATCTCGACCCTTAATGATTGGTATTATTAAACTAGAAAATAATGTTATAAAAAAAAAACTTTAAAGATTTAATTTTAATGATGATTTTTAGGGTATAATGACCTCATTGTCTATCATAAACTACCTAATTACTTAAATATATTTATTTTGGCTTCTTGTTGTACGCGGACAATAACAACAACAGCATTTATTGCTGCCCCCTCTTAATCAGTTTTTTTTTGTTTTTATTATTTTTAAAAATAAAAAAGAACACTAAGATTCTAAAAAATTTCTAAAAAAAAAACATTTGTTTTTTTCTTAACTTTATTTTAAAACAGTCGTAAAAACACTACCGAAAATAATTGTAAAGAATCTTTAGATACAGAAGCTCATAAAAAAAATCATAAAAAAAACGAGGAAGAGTGTAGTAGAGTAGACTGTGTCAACTCTGGGATACCCGTATGACCGTTATATAAACATTATATCATTATTATTATAAACATTAATTACTTTTGGCAAAATTTCAAACATACCAGCTTTATTAGGTGAAATATAATGCTCATATAAAAGAAGGAGTTGTATGGCAGCTACTCGAACCCTCTGCAGTAGATCAACCAAATTTTGCAGTAACATTGGCCATTACACTAAACTATTTTTGGCAAAATTTCAGACACCCAACTTCAATAGGTATAGAGTAATGCTCATATAAAATAAGAAGTTGTATGGCAGCTACTCGAACTCACTGCAACAGACCAACCAAATTTTGCAGAAACTTTGGCCATAAAACCAAACTACTTTCGCCAAAATTCCAGACACGTAGCTGTAATAGGTACAGAGAAATACTCATATAAAAAAGAAGTTGTATGGCAGCCACCCGAACCCATGGACCAAAATGGTTGGATTTAAATAGCGATTACGGCTATTGCAAAAAAACGAATTTGCGAAAATTTCAAGATCCTAGCTCCTTTAGTTTTTGAGTTATCGTGCAGACGGACGGACGGACGGACGGACATACATAGGTACATCGATTTATTTTTCGATTCTGATCCGATCCATACACTTGAGTCTATATCTACCCCCCCCCCCCCCTCCTTCTCTGCGTCACAAACGTAATGGCAAATTTATTATACCCTTTGACTATATAGTCATACGGGTATAAAGACAAAAACCTAAAAGTAAACCACATTGTACATCAACTTGTTTTAGTAATATTTCCAACTCGTTTAAAATTAATTTTTAACCTTTAATTAAGCAATAAAATAAAATACTTTTATTTTTATTGGATCGCGACATTCTTTTGTTTTAGAACAAGTTGTTATTAATTTGATTTTTTTGAATTATAAGTAAGATAAATACAGATTCGAAATTTTGTTTATTCACCAGTTTAATCTATTATTAATAAACAGATTAAGGAATGCAAGAATAATATTTGGTAAATTAAGAAAGATCTGGATATCATCCCAGATTTCTAAGAACACAAAGTTTAGAATTTTTAATTAATAAAAAAAGCTGCAGGTCTTTACAAATAAATGAATTAAAATAATTTGCAAGATATTTTGATCAAACTGATTGGCTTAAAGACAATTTTTTACATGTGCACGAAAGATTCCAGAGAAATAGAAATAAAAAAGGGAAAATATACATAGATCGGGAATGTACTAAAAGACCGGCAAATGGGTAGCTTTAGATTGATATGAAGGTAAAAGAAATGTAGGAATACCTAGAAATAGCTCGAAAAGAGCAGCTTTGAAGATGTCCTACTGGTCCTTTGAAAAGAATTATAAGAAAATAAAATCTACTATTAGATATTATTTGTATGGTATAATTGTGGTACTTGTGATACGTTGCCTTACTAATTCTGCATTCCCATTTTTTATCCCATAATTACTTTAAAAAGTGATCTTTAACAAATAAAACAATTCCCTCTGTACCTCAGCTTTAGAGTTGGAGTTTGTTAATAAATATACATATATATACTTATAATATGGTTATAAGTGGAAATGGTTATTAGGAAATGAGGATTAATAAAATAAAGTTAATGGATTATGAAGGTGGACTAAGTTGAGAAAACTAAAAAACGTACTATGAAAGAACGATTTACTTAAAATAAATTGAATCAAATTGTGCTCTTGAAACTCGATGAAGAAATAAACATGGATCGGGCAATTACAAGGGTAGCTTGTAAGATTGACCTCAATGTAACAGAAATGTAAGAATACCTATAGAAATAGCTCGAAAAGAACAGCCATATTTTTGCAATTTTCAATTAAAATTTTATTTGGAGAAATTCTCGTCAAATATTCGTTAAAAATATCATAAACTTACGCTTTTAAACATCAAACATTAAATAAAAATACATTTTGGTAAAAAATCTTGAATCTTTGCATTCATTTTTATTTAATCACGACACTGATCAAAATTTCGTTATAAAAATTTCAATTTTGAATTGAATACAAAAAAAAACTGAAATATATATCTAGACATTGCATTGGTATATTTTGGTCATTGGTCGGTATTTTCACTTTTCTCAAAGCTAAGGAATATATTACACAAAAACAAAACATTAAAAAGTTTATGGTTTCAATACAAAAATTTGTGGGTTGTAAAAATGTTACTATATCTGTTTTCAACATATGTTAAGTATCTTCTTTTATTTTAAAAACTTTAAAAATGTTTCTTTCAGTAAATTGACAATCAATAAAAGTTTATAGTCGATTTTTGTTCGTCAATGCTAAGCAAAGAGATACAATTTAGAAATGGAATGATTTTACTATTAATAATTACGCTAAAATGCTAATATATCGGGTATATTACACAAAATCTCCAAAAAACAAAAATCCTCAAAAACCAAAATCCTTAGAACCAAAGTCCGCAAAAGTGTTAGAAGGGATTTTCTTAATTATTTTACAAAACTTATCTCTCTCACAAGGTTCCGGAAAACTTTTGTTGCGATGCGAATAGACCCCTAATCACTCTTTCAATTTTTTTATTTTTAGTTTTTATAAATTTTCTGGAAAAAGTAAATATTTCTGCATTACAACGAAAACTAACTAACTGAAACTAACTGTCGTATACCCCAGAAACATACTTTTTGAGATTTTTCATATGCAAAAAGTTCTCAAAATTTAACTTACATATATTTTTAATCTGGCCAATGGCGTAGTTGTAAAGACGCCGCCTTGCATGTGGAAGGTCTCGAGTTCAAACCCCGGTCAGATCATATCTAATAAAAAAAATATCGTATAATTATATCGTAATAGTTTATATCGTAATATAAAATAAGATTTAATTAATTCTTGTGTAAGATTATAGATGGCGCACAAAGTTAACATTTGCGCAATCATATTTCATAACCTTATACAATAGCTACAGCCGAGTAATCAACGGCTTAGTGAATATTATGATTAAAGAAACTGAAGCCTAGTTTAAAGAAACTTGGTAAATGCCCTATACTCAAAGGAGTGGAAAAAGAATAAAAAAAAAAAAAATATTTTTAATCTGGGCTTTTGTTTTAGAAAACTTTGCTCTTTGGGAGATTTTGGTTTTTGGAGATTTTGGTTTATGGGGATTTGTCTTAGGGGATTTTGTCCTGAAGATTTTTTAGGTGAGACATTGCCGACTCTTATCACATGTTAAATACTTTAAACTTTAATCGTTATAATTCTCTTTGTCAAAATAATATGCGAATAGTTTTTTTTTTAATAATTTGGCCATTTCGACCTGAGATCCAAAAACGTGTGAGTTATATGTATGAACCAAAATTGTTCGATTGTGTTATCAAAACTGTTTAAAATGCTATGGTAAATCAGGTCTTAAATTATGTATAAGCTTTTATTTTAATTATAATTAGTTGAACCAAAAATATGCTAAATATACTTAAGTTTATTCATTAAGAAACGTAAAGTATGTTTTTTAAAAAATAATTAGAAACTCTTTTTTTCTGAGCAAACTCATAATTAAAACGGTTAAAATCAAATAACATCAGACAAAGAAATCATTTCACAGTGTCTTACCAAAACTAATACAAAACTAAAAAAAAACTTGATTTATCTTACTAAAATAAAAACCAATAAATGTTTTATTATCGTGTAATCAAAAAAAGGACAACTACAGACAATAAAATAATAAAAAAAAAAAAAGAGACAAATACAAATACAAATCAATAATAAAAACGAAAATGACATTTTTCTTTGTTTTAATTAAATTGATTCGGCATTTGCCGCTTCCTGTGATTTCATTTGTATTATATTATAATATCATTGTTTTAACTAATTTATTTAATTTTTTTTTTTTTTTTTATTAATTACAAACTAACTTTTTTTTTATATTTTTTTTTTAACTTTAATTTTATTTGAATTTTATTGAAGAGCATTTTGTTTCTTTCATTTAAAATACAAATCCTTTGATATGAACAATAAAAAACAAAATGGGGATACAAAAAAAAACAGGAATAATATATTAATTAGAATTAAATTTTTAATTATAGTCCCGATTCTTAAACTAATAAAAAAAGAACTCTTAAAAAAGGTTGGATATAGATGAAAATATAAAGAAAACATTAAGTAATAAAAAAATTTTAAAAAATAAAATTGATTTTTTTAAACGTTGTTAGTTTTTTTATGCTTTTTTAGGACAGTTTTTATCTATTTAAGAGCTATAAAAAAAAAACCAAGACAATAAAAAACAAGTTAGTAAAGATATCCTGCGATTTTTAATTGCAAATCATTCGTTCTAAATATATTGGTCACAGTGTTCTGTATATAAATGATAATTAAAAAATGCGCGTTGTATCAATAGACATTTAATTAAATTATCAACAGTATGTAAAGAAAGACACCCGAAAGAATAGATACTTTAAATGAGAATGTTCTTATACAGGGTGGCGCAAAACGAGCGATATGGTTTGAATGTTTAATAACTTTTTTATTTAATGGTTAATTATTATTATTATTTTTTTGTTATACAGTATATTAAAGGGGAATATTCTTAGCTTAAGTAGAAAAATTATATCCCGCAAGTGGTGACCATTTTCGGCTTCGGTTCGAGTAGCTGCAATACAACTCCTTCTTTTGTATGATCATTACACTACACCTAATGAAGCTGGGTGTCCGAAATTTTGCCAAAAGTAGTTTGGTGTAATGACCAAAGGTATTGCACAATTTGGTTGATCTACTGCAAAGTAGTACTGCACAATTTGGTTGGTCTACTGTCTCGAAGGGTTCGAACAGCTGCCATACTTCTTTTCACAGTACTGCACATTCATACTCTTTCCAGTATATTTTCCATAACTTTTCCTAGTTTTTATAAGAACATAAAAGTTTTAATTTTGAAGACCTAGTAGTCCTTCAATGGGGAAGGTTCCCAAATTTTTGCTTAGCAAACTTATGATGGATCTGCTCACCCTCCTCCTGTCTTCACTCTTCCATTTTTTTTCGGTTCTAGGAAATCAATTTTGAACTCCAACAAAATTTGGAATTTTACCTAGAATATTATTATCAAACCAAAAATGGTTAAGAATAAGAAACAATTTCTTCAATTTAAAGAGACCCTTTCAAATTTAAGAAAAACCTTTAACGTATGTTGAAATATAATGCTGCAACTATAAATTTTGCATATTTGTAAAAAAAAATTTGAACAGGTGTTAAAGTTACAGATGGTTGAAAATAGCAAAATTTCAATTTTCGAGCCCTTATAGCTCCCAAAAAAAATTATAATGCGTGACAAAAAAATTATAATGCTGCAGCTATAAATTTTGCATATTTGTAAAAAAAAATTTGAACAGGTGTTAAATTTATAGGTGGTTGAAAATAGCAAAATTTCAATTTTCGAGCCCTTATAGCTCCCAAACAGGGGGCGTGACAAAAAAATTTTGTTAACCGACTCCTACTAATTTTGGAGGACCTAACTTCTCCCAAAATATCAAGACCCTAGGTTGAACCGTTTAGAAAATATATGGGGCCAAAAATTTTGCAAAAGTTGAGTTTAGCTTAATGGTAAAATTTAGTACCGTATGGTAACCCTATACATTTAAACCTTATATTTCTGTAAAGCCTATAAAACCAGCTATCTTTTGCCGTTCTCAGATTAAAAATACACTTAAAGAAACTCTTGTTATAACAATTTAAAAATAGGGCTGTTTCCAACTTTGGGGGGCTGTAGCTCCGTAACGGGTGGGGCTACAGAAAAAAATTCTTCTACGAAATTAATTTTTTTGTAATATCTACCCGTGGTTAAAATTTCTTTAATCTATTTCAAACGGTGTAAAAGTTTTTGTAAACATACGGACGGACGGACAAAGTCAAAATTAAGAAAAACCTTTGACACTTATTGAAACTTTCGTTTTGGAGCTTTCAATTTTGTATACAAATAAAAAAAAATTTTGACTGGTATTCAAGTTATAGCTGTTTAAAAGCTAAATTTTTAGCAAAATTTCAATTTTCGACCCCTTAAAGCTCCTAAAGAGGGGGCGTGACAAAAAAATTTTGTTAACTGACTCTTACTTATTTCTAAGGATCTAACTTCTCCCAAAATTTCAAGTTTCTAGATTTAGCCGTTCCAAAGTTATGAGGGACCAAAAATTTTGTAAAACTTAGTTTTAAATAACGGTAAATTTTAGTACCGTATGGTAACCCTATACAATTGGTTTTTAAAAATTGTAAAATTATAAGAACAGCTGTCTGCTACCGTTTTCAGGTTGGAAATATACCTTATAGAACTCTAATTATAACTGTTTAAATATGGTGCATTTTTCGACTTTGTGGGGCTGTAGCTCCGTAACGGGGGGGGCTACAAAAAAAAGTTTTAACATTAAATTATTTTTATTGCAATACCTACCCATTTCTGATATTTTTTAGTCAATCGTAGGTAAAAAGGGACGGACGGATGGACAGAGTGAAGCTATATAGGCACATTTTTACAAAATTTTTTGAAAATGTGCTAAAAAGTTCGTGTCATTTTATAATATAAAATGTAATAGAGTTGCTAGAATGTCATTTTGAAAAATTAATATGTTTTAGTCTATAAAAGATCATTTATTTGAAAAATTTTGATAACCACTTAAAATTTATTATTTAAAAATTGGTGTTCATTATTTAAATAACCTAAAAATCTAAAATAAGACTTTTAGTCTATTAAATATTTTTTTATTTTTAAAATCATAATTAGCTTTTATATTTATTAATTCAATATAAATTAATTGATTATTTTTTTTGTATAATTTCAGGTATTAAAATTCATCACCAAATGTTAATAATGGAAAACAGAATATAAAAGAGATGGTAATTCTTCGTCTATATGGTAACACTTAGTTTCTGTTTATAATTAATATTGCTTAATTTTTCAGGAATTTTAATTTTTTTAATAGTTTGACTAACTTAAAGAAATAATTATAAAAATTTTTAACTTTTTTTTTACAAAATTAAATCAATTACAGCAAAAATTACAAAATTTATTGAAATTCTACAGAACTAATTACAATTACAAAAAAACCAATTTTTTGAATGATTTTTGCAGATGAAAAGCATGCCTAAAATCTAGATGAACATACAATATATTTTAAAACAAGTGATAAAAAAAACCAAGGGTTTTTAAAAAGCACATTTCCAAAATTATATAGGGTTCTTACTGATTATTATATATATAAAAATATATATAAAAATAAATGATAATATTATAATTTAGTTATTTCATCAATTTTATCTGACCAAGGGCGTAGATGCAAAGACGCCGCCTTTCATGTGGAAGGTCTCGGGTTCAAACCCTGGTCAGATCATATCTAATAAAAAAAAATATCGTAAAATTGTATAATTATATCGTAATAGTTTATATCGTAATATAAAATAAGATTTAATAAAAATATAAAAATAATTCTTGTGTAAGATTATAGATGGCGCACAAAGTTAACATTTGTGCATTCATATTTCATAAACCTTATACAATAGCTACAGCCAAGTAATCAACGGCTTAGTGAATATTATGATTAAAGAAACCGAAGCCTAGTTTAAAATAAACTTGGTGAATGCCCTATACTCCTTAAAGGAGTGGAAAAGGAAGAAAAAAAAAAAAAAATTTCATCAATTTAATAATTATGAATATTAGTGACTAGTATTAGTTGGGATTATATACTTAGAATATAATCCCAATGCACTCAAAAAAACCTGTTAACAAGTGTGAAATACAATTTTGAAGCTTAAATGTTAACGTTTAATTTTGAAAAAACATACACTGGTGAATAAGTTACTGTTTTATAAAAACATAAAAGTTTTAATTTTAAATCCTAATAGCCCTTGAATGTGGAAGGTTCCCAAATTTTTGCTAAGCAAACTTATGATGGTTCTCGAGGATCTGCCAACTCTCTACTGTCCCCACCCTTCCATTTTTATAGGTTTTAGGAAATCAACTGTGAACTCCACCAAAATTTTGGAACTTTACTTAGAATTTTATTATATAAGCAGTAATGTTTTAAACTAAGAGACAGTTTCTTCAACTTAAAGAACCCTTTTAAATTTAAGAAAAACCTTTTTCATATGTTGAAATATAATGTTGCAACTTTAAATTTTACTAAATTACTAAAAATTAATTTAAACAGGTACTCAAGTTACAGGTGTTTAAAAAATGCAAAATTTCAATTTTCGAGCCCTTATAGCTCCTAAACAGGGGACGTGACAAAAAAGTTTTGTTAACCGACTCCTAATAATTTCTGAGGATACTTGAAAATGAAGTCATCTTGTTTTAAAATCTTAAAAACTTTTTAATTTAACTTATTGATATCCTATTTTCTAGATTAAAAATTAGTCTACTGCACTTCAGAATCTTTCAAATAATAGTAAAATGTAACGTTTTTTAACCACTTTGCTCCCCATTTATTAAAAATCCCTTAGGACATTCAAAATAATCAAAATTTTAAAACACAATTTACCGAAACATTAAATATTGACTTAGCATAAAACTATTGTAAAATATATATATATATATGTATGTACCTTTATTAAATGCGCATAGTACAGTTCTCTTAAAAAACAAAATCTTAAATAATCCAAAATTTATTTATTAATGAAAATAATATTGTTATCATTAATAATAATTATCCTAGATAAATAGTATCTTAAAATATTCTTAAAGTATCTTAAAGTTTTTTTTTTGGAAAAATAAAAATATTTTGAAAAACAAAAACAACTTGAAAAAGAAAAATAAATGTGTTGTAATCACCTGTAAAATTTTAATCCTGAATAATTATATTTTTAACATACCCTTTAATATTATTATTATTATCGTGAATAATCATCATATCACTATTTTCAAGTAAGCTGACAAACAAACCACTTTATTATAGGACATAGGTATGTATATAAAATATGTTTGTATCTATATAAATACTCTAGTTTTTGTTTTGATTTTTTAAGATGTTGAAAATCAATGAGATTTCTTCGATTTTCTATAGTGACTGACAAAACAAGGTTAACATTCAACATAACCTAAATATAATAAAAGATAAACTGCTGCTGATTAGCGTGCCCTATGTTATGTTAAGTGTTATTTACACACGTCACATACTACTAATATTAAAATGTTAATTTAAATGTTCAGGTATAACCAATATATTTTACTTCTAATCTAATCTATAATAAAAGGCAAGAAACTGCTTCTATTTCACGTGCTCTTTCTGACCAAATTAGCCATTTTCAAGTTAAGTCTAAGTTACCAAGTGCTCGGATGGTTAAAGCGTAGGTTACGAATTATATAATTTTTTACATTCTCCTATGTGAGGTTGCATTGGTTTGAGCGCAGTTAGAATTGTGCGTTTATAGGTATTATTTAGATGAAGCGTATGGTTTACCTAATTCCAATTTTCTTCCTTTGTTGCCTCAGTATGAGTTCACCTAATGTAATTGTTCATTGATCTTCGGTGCTTTTTCCAGCAGGCCAGGCAAGTAGACATATGTTGACAAATATCTGGAGTTTCAGGCTGATGTTCGATACATAAGCACGATTTTTACCCAAGCATTAAAGATTTCTTAACTTAGTTTTACCTGGAATTGTGTGTTGTTCTCAATACTGGATATAATCGCCCGAAAACAGCCCTTAATTTAGCGAGTCTATTGTTGACATCTAACTCCACACCTCCATCAGTAATCATTATACTACTAAGGTTTTTTAACCAGTTTACGTATTCCACTGGTATCATTTTTCAGCATGTTTAAGAATGTGTTGGTTGCTGGAATTATTGATTTTCATCACCTTAAAAGATCAAATGCCTGTTTTTCCTGTAACACCAGTTTGGATTGCATATCGCCGACCATATGTGCTAGAAGTACTAAATCGTCTACATAGTCTTCTAAATCTTCTAGGTAGTAAGTGAAGCTTGAAGAAGTACCCCTTTTTGATTGCATACGTCCAACATAGTATAGTTTATTTCCAAAGAAGGAACACTAGTTCAGAGGTTTCGTGTAGTACTCTTATTATCTGAATTATTGAATTATATCGTACAGTCCTTTCATTTCCGGGTTATATTTTAAACCCTTAGTAAATTAGAAAAAACTATTAAATTATTAGACCATAACCAAGGTTTGTTAAGCAGGTCAGTAATATTTACTTAAAATGCTGTATTATTTTTTAACCTTCACTGTCAATTTTTCTGTTATTAATAATTTTGAAGAACATTTTTAATTATTAATTTATAATTTAATTTTCATAATATTTTCTTAGACTTTGGAAAATATTTTCTTTTCTAACATTTTTAACTCTTTTAAAACTATTTTTCACTCTTATTTTTTTTATTTTTTTTTTTTATTTTTATTTATTTTACACTTTTACTCTTATTTCTTATTTTTATTATAACAATATATGTATATGTTATTATAAAACATTTTAACACCATTAATATTTCCTTTTCACTTATTGGTAAAAGAATAGTCCATTATTATACAGCTTCTTCTTTTCAAAAAAAAATAGAAAAAAAAATAAGAAAAAATCAATTTTTGATACTTCCACCTTGTCTGGTATAAGAAAACGATATTAAATAAATGAAAAATTACTACAATAGGAAACTCTTAACCAAACATCATTAACATGAGTACTCCTATAGTATTTATAAATATGTATATAAATATAATGTTCTTATGTATCTTATAAGTGTATTTAACTTGAAACTGGACAAAAATAAACATAAAGATTTCATTTAGTATAGGATAACATGAAATTATTTTTATGCTTAATTTTATTAAATAAATTGTAATATGATGTGTTCCTGGCAATTAAGAGATATTTTTCGTACAGTTACATTTAACTCAAATGTTATTTATAATTTTGTATGATTGTAATGTTAATGGTTGTAAATTTGTCGTTAAATTTCGTAAAAAAACTTTAGATGGACCACGTAACTTAGACGACATCATTTAGGCACACCCTGTAGTACCATTAATACTTATGCATTTTAGTGTTTGTCATGTGACATCAATTAGGCAAATCCAATAATATCTTACTTCATTTAGGCAGTAAATTCTTCATTGAGGCTAACGGCACTGAGATATTTTGACAAAGTATAAAACAGGGTCGCTCGTCTTAATAATGATTTCAACGTCACCGCAACGCTCAATCTATCGACGTACAGTTAGATCGCTGACGCTGTTTTATGAACTCTTGTGAGGACTAACATTAATACATAAATCCTCAAGATTTTTCAACGGGAAATAAAAAGAACAACATATGTTGAGAGAAATAAAGAGGCAACAGATGTTCATGTAGGTATGAATTGAACCGTCAAGCTAGCACAACAAGGCTTATAGAATTTGTTTGTAATGAGCTTATGGCGGATTTGGAACCATATTTTATCAAATGGGTTCCCTCAAGTTCCTATAATGTACATTTTTACGATTGAGATAAATTTAGGGAGAATATTAACATCTCTCTTCTAAATATCCCATCCATTTTTACTAATAGTCCATAATCCTAAATATTCTCTAACCGATTCCTAAAAATCCTTTAAAACCCTCATGCTTAAAACTTCACACTTGTATCATAGATCCCACCCTAAAGTTCAAAAAGTGTTGTGGTTTTGTGTGATAAAGTCGAACATGACCTCGAGGGAGTATGCAGAGCTTCAATTGGTTTTTTTTGCAGACTTTTGCAGACTTTTAAAAAGAAAAACCAAAATATTTCACATCTTTTTATTTAGTGGCGTATTTAGCAGGGCCCTATTTCATAAAACTATTAGTCTAATACTAATAAAATAATAATTATTAGAACTAATAAATATGGAGTAATACTTTTTTGTTTCATAAAACTTTTCTGCAACTAATAAAATTTTACTAATAAATTATTACTGCAAATCATAAATTATTAGTATAGACTCGTCACTAATAATTATTATTTGAATGTTCAACTATTTGGTTTATATTAAATGCAAGACTTCTCCTTATTATAAAATAATCTTCAAAATCACTCTCACTATCAGAGCTTAACATGATTTTCAAATTTATACTGAATTATGTTTAAGTTGTAACCAAAATAAAATGTTGTTGATTAATGTAAAGTATGTATAATAATGCGTAATTTTTTTTTAGATTTTATTATTTATTTATTTTGTACAAAATATTTAAGATTATTTACTAAAAAAAAATAAGTTTATGGCATACAATATAAAGTTTAACCTCTATTATATATAAATATCCTAATATTTAAAAGACTAATAATGAATTTATTAGTCTTTCTAAACTAATAAAAATTTACTAATAATTATTAGTGTAGCGACAAATAATTATTAGTCTAATAGTTTTATGAAACAGAAACGCGCTTTGCAGTAATAAAATTCACTAATAATTATTAGTGTAGCACTAATAAAATATTAGCCTTTATGAAACAGAATTTTACTAATAACTAATAAAATATTAGTAAATTCACTAATAATATTAGACTAATAGTTTTATGAAATGGGGCCCTGGATTGAAAAATTGCGCTACTTCAAATCAATTTTTAGTAGCAGACTTTAAATGTGAATGGTAACTTAAAGAATTGTCTTTTAGTCATTATAATCGAAATAAATGGTGTCGTTTACCTAAATAAAACAAATATGTATCTGAAAAACATATAAAAAGTAAATTTAATATATAATCAAGTTAAATGTGCGTTTCCATTAATATTATGGTGTACAGCAGTTTGTTTTTTTTTCAATCCTTGCCTCTGAATTTAAAAAAACGTGTATACGATGACCAATTAGTAAATTTAAACAGGGCTGAAGGTAATTTAGGGACTTCATTAAAATTATTTATTTTTACAAATACCAGTATTTCGTCTACGACATGCGGACTATTCTTTAATAAATGTTTGTAGATCTAAATTATTTTTAATTTAATTTAGTATGCTTACGAAGATTCTCTAATATGGAGTTAGTATTTATGTTTTATTTAAATATTTTGATATATCGCTCTTGAGTTATATAGTTTGTTGTGAAACTCGCGTGATACCTTGCATATAAAAACTTAAATAATATCTACAATATAAAATAAAATAAAAATAAATATCTTGTTAAGAAGGAATTTATCAACAGTTTCCATAAACATAAATTTATTTATCGTTAAATTTCATCAACTTTATAGAAAAAAAAGTTATATGTTCGTGTTTCTCTGTTTGCAGCTACTTCATTCATGATTTTAAAAAGAAAAGCCAAAGCAAAATCAAGGATTTATTATACACAGAAAGAAAGTCGAATAAAATAACTTCCAATTTGAAAATTTACCAAAGATCCAGCAAATGTTTTTAGATAAAATAGGACTTTAATTCACTTTAACAAAAGGCTTAGACTTAAATTCTTATACCATAATAATGATTTCAATTTAAGGAACGAGGGTATAAAAGGTTTACTTAGTATGTTTCTTCAATTTTCTGAAACTTTAAACTTACAAATCCACTTTTAAAAACCATTTACATTCAAAACTTTATGTTATAAATAATTGGCTCATTCTAAGATAACTAATTAACTAAAATAGTATTTCAGATTTCTAAAATAGTAGGCTTATCCATTTTCTGCAAATAGATTTCAATAAATTTTATCACTTGCTATGAAGGTGCCACTTATATCATACAAGCTAAAATTATACAGAAAAACAATAATAATTTACCTTACTCTATAAAAAGCTAGATTTTTTGTTCCTACCTAATACATTTTGAATTTGACCAATGACGTAGTGGTAAAGGCGCCGCCTTTCATGTAGAAAGTCTCGGATTCAAACCCCGGTCATATCATAACTAATAAAAAAATATCGTAAAATTGTATAATTATATCGTAATATAAGATTAGATTTAATATAAATATATAAATATCTCTTGTGTAGGATAATAGATGGCGCACAAAATTAAACTTTGTATTTTCATAATCTAAGACAATAGTTAAGACCGAGTAATCAACGGCTTAGTGAATATAACGATTAAGGAAACTGAAGCTTAGTCTAAATAGACTTGGCGAATACTCTACACTCTTTAAAGGAGTGGAAAAGGAATAACAAACGAGCATTTTGGAGGTAGACAATCAAACACCTAATGCATTCAAGTCTTTTGATAATGGTTCAAAATCCAGTCAAATTATATTTCGATGTTAACTCTTTAGTGTATTTTTCCTTACATACTTCAAGACCCAAAATCACACACGATTATAGTTTCTTCATATAAAAAAGTTTGTATCATTGCACTACATAACTACTTGAGTCACTACTGAATGAACTCAAGTTGTTTTTATTTTTCTTTTATTCGTAAAGGTCACTTTAACAAAAACCTATGCATTTTATAAAGAAAACAATCTATTTTCAGGTGTCTTTAAGTAAAATTATATTCAGGTATTCAATGGGATGGTGTACGCGTAACTATACCATAGTATACGACTCATCTATAATAATAATAATATCCATGTACGTTTAAGAATGTTAAAAAAAAAAATGAATCAATGAATGAATAAATGAATGAAAAAATAGAAAAAAAATTCATATCTTGAATTCGTATTCAATAGTTTAAAATAACATTAAAATTTTTTGAATTAATAGTAAAACTTGGGATTTAATACACAATAATATATACCTTACCTATATACTAAATGGCTTGAATATTTTTCAATCTCTTACAAATGATTAATGATATGTTATGTTTATATGATTAGATCTTAAATTATTATTAATAGTGTTTAGTGATCAGAGCTACTTTAAACAAAGTAAAATATAATTATTGATATTTTTGGAAGAGAAAATTTACGACCTACATATTATATATAGTTTACACAGAACATATTATTAAAAAAAACTTCAAATATTTCTATTTTTTGTTGTTCACTGATTTAAATGATACCTAACACCTGAAATTGTTAATTGAATTCTCTTGTCCAAATTGATCTTAAGAAAAAAAAGAAAAGCAGAAAAATTATCTTAAGATTTTTTTCTTTTTACAAAAAAAAAATAATGTAAGAAACCCTTCAGCGAGGAGATCATTAAAAATATTTGATTAATTGTTAGTTTGATAGTCGAACAATATTTATGAAGGATCTTTTCATCCTGAGCGTTACTGAATCATTATAATAATTCTAGTAAAACAATGATAGACACTTTTTATTTGTGGAGTCACTAAAAAATGAAATAATTTCTTTTTATTAAATATTAATATTTAATACCAGTACAGTTTTCAAGTAAAGCTTCAAGCTTAAACTGTTTTACAACTGTTATCGTCGTGCATTAAGCCCTAGTGGAGAAGTAGAACAAATTATAGCTGAAATACCGAAGTATATATATATATATATTGTAATCTTTAGAATACTAAAATTTAACATATATTTATAGGTTAAGTGAAAAATTTAATCATGATTCTGAACCTTTGTTTTAACAGTAGAGCCATTAGCTAAATGAATTAATTAGAGTTGGAAGAACATATTCCAAAAATTATCTTTGAAGTGTTTGTTTTGGAGGAGCCGGAAATATAAAGTCTTAAAATATAAATCGAAAAAACAGAATTATGGAAAAATTTCTTAATTTATTCTAAAAATAATACGGTTGGATCCGTTCCGAGTACTCGTATCTCAAAATTTAGTTTATTCTTAAATTCATGTTTTATCAAAATCCCCTTATATAGCTTCTTTCTGTTTTTAGCAGATTCCTAAAAAAAAAAGGATTGATTTCAAAAATTAGTATCAGAGGCTTTAAAACCATCACCAGTAAGCCTTTAAAAATTAAAACTTTAAAAACGTGGTGGCTATTGCTCCTAACCTTCTATTAAACAAATGATTGAAACCATTATTTTGTAACGAACCATAAAGTGTCGTCTCGTAATTTAGAACTTCACGTATTCACATTTTATGAATATTATGTAATAAGGTAATACCCAAATTCTTAATCCACCTCCTATGTACGTCTATAAAAACCCTACAAAAAGCCTAAACCGTTATTTTGAATTAAATTTTAAAACTCCTTACAATTACTGTTATTATACATATAGATTTTAATGACCCGTGCGTTTCAAATTTAGTTTAATTTGTCTTTAAATTTAAAAATTAAAACTTTTAAATAATTTAAAAACAAACGGGATTTTAATACAAGAAGATTTTGCAAAAAGGGACTCGTAGTGTTTCAAATGCATATAAACTTCTCGACTTCAAGTAAGTTGTACAAAATTAAAAAAAAAAAACCAAACCCCCAATTCTAATTGAAAAGAACCAATTTACATTCACACAACTTTTAATAACAATTTAATATATTATGTAATTGATTTTTTTTTTTTTTTTTTATTATAAAAACAATAAATTTTCACACCAAATAATTTTAATAATTTTCCCCCAAATTAAATTTTTGCAAAACATTTACAATGCATACACAATTTATTTATTTACTTACAAAAATACGTTCATATAATTATTAATTCTTATGTAAATAAAATTATTTCTATTTCTCCCAAAAAAAACAAAACAAAATGTCCTTACAGGAATATTACAACACATACAACACATATAAATACTAATAAATGACAAAAATAACACAGAATATAAATCGTTGCTGCTTTTTTATTTACTTGCAAAACCACATTAAGGAAATCCTTATATAAACAAATCCTTTTTCACACGCGTAAAATATAACAACAACAATAATAACGTATTTTTTTTCAGTTAAAATTTTTTCTTTCCAAAAACCAAAATAAAAAAAAAAATAAAAATAAATGCTGGTCTAAAGTGTCATCAACAAAATATTGCATTATATTTTAATTGAAAAGGTATGAATTGCATTTAGCAATGCATAAGAATAATACCAGAAAAAATCGACAAAACTAAATCAAAATTTGGGGTTACTATGTAGAAAAGAGGTGACCATATGTTTAATAAAACATATGGTCAAAAAATCTATTCATCAAATTATTCAATAATAATATGAATATTTGTTCGATTTTTTTTCAGATAGTGTTATTTGAAAAATCCAATCTTTTATTCTATATTTTTAAATGTTTTCCAGTATTTTCTGAACATTTTAGTTTTGTTAAATATTTCTATTCGGTGTCGGATCGTCAGCATATATTTCATAAATATCCATGTCGAATATTTAAGATTATATTGGAGAAGCTTAGGATTACATCTGGAGAAGCCACCAGTGTTTTAATAGATTAATATATATATAATGAAGAACAATAGACTCGAATTTACATTCAAACTTTTTAAAGATATTAAAATACATTTAAGACATAAAAAAATTAAGTTCCTGCTTCCAGTACTTGTCTTTCTTCTTCTGCAGTCAATTCTCACTCTCTTTACTATATTGTTAACGCAGGTTCTTTGTTCGAAAGTAAACCCCTTATGACAATTTACTATATTTAGTTATAATGCAAATTTTATTACTTTCAAATAGTGAGTTTATATAAATTTCTTCATGCTTTGCTTTAGAATGTTTGCTTAATTTTTTAAACAATTTTTATTGACCAAAATGTAAAAGTTTCTCTTTAGTCCTCTTAAATGTACAGGTTATATCTGCCATTCTCAAATCCAGGTACAAAACTTCTATTCTAATTTCTTATAAAGTTTCGTTTTTTTTTTTACTAGGGTATTGGAACTGTGCGTAGTTCCTTTGAGTAGTGTGTGACTTTAACACACTTAAATCAAAACCTTTTTAGAAACCGAACTTTAGGAATGGGCCTTTGGTTCAAATGTACAGTTTGGTTTTGGGAATTTAAATTTGGATAATGGATCAAGTAGAATTAATTTGAAAATTTGGTCGCTTACCTCATACCCTGTTATAAGGGAGTGCAGCATGGCTTTCCTTTTCAGGCGTCGAAAATTATACTACTTATTAATTTTATTACGTATATTAATTTTTTTGTTTAGATCATATATTTTATATTTTACTATATATAATTGGTCACTATGGAGATTTGTAAAGAAAAACTGTTTTGCAATAATTATTTTAATACAAAATTCATGGCCCGTATTTGAATCAAACCTGCACTTTCTTGTTTAGTAAGCCAAATACTTACACGGTAAATTACTGAAACCCCAAGGGGAAAGACGTTAATATTCTTCCTAAATTTAATTAAATTACAGAACGTATGCGACGGAATATGGTTCCATAATCTTGAAATGTGTATAACCAACGAATTACCATAATCCATGATTATTAATCAATAACATTCTTGATCAAAGGAATACCCTCCCTTGACTAAGTTCCTTCATTAATTTAGTACTATCAAAAAAACACCATAATACAAAATGTAAAAATACTTAAAATTATATTTAAAATGCAGTACAAAAAAAAATAAACTTGTTATATGGTCACCCTGACAATAGTTAAAAGTAAAGCAATAATTAAACGATCAAAAGCAGAACAATTTATTTGCAACCCAAAAAAGATACAAAACAGACACAAAATAAAAATACATACGTTTAACAGACAAAAGATTTTCGAATTTCTATTCTTAACATCATAAATTATCAATAATCACATACTGTTGTGACAGTAGATGCCATAGCAAATATTAACACACGAGCATTTCTTTTAAACAACAAAAACAAAAAGTAAACAAAACGGTTTGTTTTTTTTTGCTCATATCAGACATAAAAACAATAATAAAAACAAAAAATCAGCAGCTCTGAAGAAAACTACCACCAAAATTTATTATTGAATGAAAAATCATATCGACATTTTCCCGATATTTGTTGGTGATTTTCTCAAAACAATCATTATTTATTTTTCAAATGAACCCAAACATTGCTTTTGAAAAATATTTTGCCTTTTTGTGTTGATCCCTGCATTTCCGGTTGGTATTTTGGTGTCATTCGAGGATTTAAATTTTAATTTGTTTTTATTCTTCTGCGTTGTTTGTTGTTGTTGCTGTTACTATTACTAAAGGAAATGTTATATAATGGCAGCATAATGTTGGTAAATTGTTATGAAAAAAAAGAGATAAAGGAAGTGATGGAGGGGGTAAGAGGAAGAGAGAATGTTGCATTCTAAACAATATTTGATTTGTAGAAAAAATTGTATTAAAATTTTAAAAATCAAAGATGAGTAATCCCAACGCCAAAAAATATTCCTTGCAATTCAGTATTGATGCAATAAAATTTAAAAAAATCGCAAAATTCTAAATCCGATCTATAGTAAACAAAAGAATGATGACCATTTGAAAGCATTTATGATTTTCCTATTCTATTGATAGAAGACATTAATGGAAATAACGTTTTTAAATTATTTAAATTTTATTTAAATTGTAAAAATATAAAAGATTCATTAATTTTAAATGTTTGGCTTAAAAACTTGTACAGTATTGTAGGTGTATGTTGTAACTAAAAGGGATGCATTAGAAGTATAATATCCTTGCTATGAAAACTAGCGTTAAGAAGTTTCACATACAATTACTACGTGGGATGATACTATGGGCCTTTCCACATATCAAATGTGTTATATTCTAAAAGATACAGAGCTTCATTACTCCAGAGGCTCTGGATCAAAAGTAGAAACGAAACATTGTTTGAGTTAAAAATTATAACGAGACATATTTCGATAATTATTTTTGTATCTGTGAGTTATACTTATCAATTAAACTATTTTCATTGATTTTAGTTTTTGTATTGATTTGTAAATGTTTTTTATTGATAGGAATGTATTATGTATTGATAAGTCATTATTTTGAATCAAATGACATAAAAGAAGTCATCTTTTGTTTTTAATTTACTGGTTCGACTCTAGGTTTCTCGATTATCTAACCAATATGTCACAAGCCTAGTAAAACTACAATAATCGGTTTTTTTTGACGAATGCAGCTAATAAATTTAAAAACAGAATTTGAATGAATAATTGTTTGACAAGAAATAAATTTAGAATTATAATTAGCGCCACTTAAAATCCTAAACCTGCTGGAAATCGTCAATTAGCATGTTTTTACGAAATAAAGTCAACGACTCTAAATATGACCAATATGATCATTTTCAAGTAATTAAATCCTCAGAACAGTTTTCTCTAATACACAAAAGAAATCTAGAAGATTATTACAACTTTAAAGGGTTCATGATTAAAGTGGCGCTAATTATGATTAGAACTATAATTTTACACCTTATAAAACATTTAATTTATTTAAATTTATTTAACTTAATTTTAAAACTTAAGCTGATTATTAAATGTCTAAGCATATTATTGCAGATGGTTCTATATTTTGATTCTACAATTAGTTTCCTTTTCAGTTTGCGCCTGATTTTCTATTAATCGTGTTATATCATGGATTTTAAAATATTAAACTGAATATAAACACTTTTTTTTATTATTTTCATTATTGAGACGGAAAATTTCTTCACTAAAATAAAATTTTAAAAAAAATTGAAAATTAATCCAAGTTAAGATTGTGTGGTAAAATTACAATAGAATCAGTTTTTAAAAAAATTAACAACATACACGTACATTAAAATTTTTATATTTGTCTATGGAATATTGTTCTTAAAAAATAAATTGTAAAAATTTTAAAATCCTTTAATGTCCCGACTTTTTTTTGTTTGCTTTAGAGACAGGACATAAAATTTCTATAAATATTTACGTAAGGATTGGATTTTAAATTTTTATTTTTTCTAAAAAGTCATTTTCGTATCAAATGACACAAAATACAAAAAATTATCCCTTGATTCCGTTGACAATATTTAATAGTTTTTCGAATCAATCGAATTGATTTCAGGGATTTGAATACAAACACAAATAAAAAAAAAAAAAAAAGTAGAAAAACTAAAAATAATGAAAGAATAGGGATAACAAAAGGATATTTTTATGTGAACATGACTTTGACACTCAACTCTTACTTTTTTTTAACCATTATATTGGAGATGTAAAAAACGAAAAACCTCAAATCAAATAAAAAACTATAAAAAATCAAATAAGAGTTAATCACATTCGTAATAGCTAAAGGATTTAACAATTTTTTTGTTTCGGAATTATCAAAGTAAAAATAAAATTATAAAATTACATCTTCGAAATTAAATCTTTCGTAAGTTTGAAACTTTTATTTTATTTTGACTGTCCATTGCAGCGTTTTCTTTATGAAAATATGTCAGAGACAACATCAGACAGATGCTTGATTCACTTAAGTACTTCCAAGTTAATTTCTTTCAGAATCTACTTTAAAAACAGAAGTTAAGAATAATCTTAACACTATTCTTTATTGTTCTTACGATAGAGAGTCATTACCATAGATATTCTCAATCTTATCAAGGTCTCCAGATCATGTTATAACTTTGTCTTCTCATCGCTGTCAATCTACAATTTTATTTAGAAACTTTGAGATGTCAACATATAAAAGTTCGGATTGGGTCTGAAATCTCGGTTCAGCAAATCTAGTTTTTACAAAATCTCGTTTTAGAAAATCTTGTTTTTAGAAAATCTCTTTTTTTTTATATTCTGAAAAAACTGATAATTTTGGTTTTGTATCCAACTCAAAAAACCTTAAAAACCAGATATCTCAATTAAACATGAGATTTTCTTAAAAAGCGAGATTTTTCAATAAAAAACGAGATTTTCTAAAACGAAATTTGCTAAAAACGAGATTTTCTAAAAACGAGACTTAAAAAAAAAAGATTTAATAAATCGAGGTTATGGAACACTCCAAAAAGTTCTTTTGTAGAAATAGAAAAGACCATTATAGTGAGAACAACCATCTTCCATTTATTTCGATTTGGAAAAGAACCAGGTTAGCGCTTGCAGGAAAGTTACATCGAAGTGTCTAAGTTTCTTCCTATTCCAACATGTACCTTTAGTATAGACAGGCTTATCAGCCTAACATTTGAATAGTAAGCAATTAAAAAAAAATTGAAGCTAGGAAAATCCTGGAAGCAATTGTCTACTGTTCTAACTCTGCAAAGATTTCCAATTTATGGAGTCGTGGATCAAGTTAATAAATATGTGATCTAATCTGAAACATATCTAAAGTCGCCTCATCCCTTTTAATCCTCAGTTTTGTTCACTAACGTGGGAGAAACCTGAAGTACAAGTGGCTACAAAAAAATCATCAATAATTCATTTCCTTCAAATCCTACAACTTCAACTACTCTAGTTAATGTTACCATATAAAAATTAACCTTTATTCTACAGTCTATATACTTAAATTTTGTGGTTTTTAATAAAAAATTATTAATTTTATTGCAAGGAAACAGAATATGAATGAATGAATGAAAATACAAGATCAATCAGTTTGTTTTATCCTTATTTTTGTTTTTTAGGTAATCTAATGATTGATCACATCTACCAAAAAAAAATTCGGAATTTTCGAAATGTTTATTTAAAGGATATTATATGTACATATGTGTTTGCTTTATTGATCCTAGTTATGTTGTGTGTTTACTTAAAATTATAAATAATTCGTTTCAGTTATACAATAATAAATGCTTTAATGAGTGTTTTAATTTTATAATAAGTATAAACGGAGAATAGAAGGCGCAATTTTTAAACGCAACGTATGTAATAAATCATGAATGAATTAAATTTGATCCTGTTTTTATTTATTCTCTTATTTTTCTAATCCTTTTATAAATATTGTCAAAATACTGTATGATCGGAAACCTATAAATAATAGTTTTAATGTGATTTATTACTGTTACTAATGCTATAAAACTGATTTAAATTCGATTGCTTATAGTTTATATTTTATTTTTAAATATATATTTTAATCTAATTGTTGTCTAATAACATATTTTGATACGTAATATAATAATGAGTTTGGGTCTGAACTAATAATAACCATGAACATAGTTTTATTTTAAAAATCGATAATATAGTAAATATTTAACAAGAATCTAATGAAACAACATTTAGTCGATGCACCAATCTTTTAATACCTGAACCTGGAAAACTCAATTTAAATCTAAGTCTGTTATTAGTTTTAACACAATAAAATTAAAAGATATAAGATTTTATTATTATTGGGAGATGTGTGACAGTTACACCCTATTTGCATAGTCCTAATCACCGCACCAAAGTTAAAATACCCCTATCTATACCTATTTGAGGTGTAGGATATAAAAGATATTAATTGGGTTAGTATTTGCCTCCATATTTTATAGTGAAAAGGAAAAACAAGGTATAATTAAACATAGTTATATGTGAATTATTTCGGACTATAAGAGCCATGAATGCCAGCTCATTGGTAATAAGCTGTTATTAACGCGGATAGCAGATTCCAAAGTTAACGCGATCTTTAAAATAATTAACTAAATTTTCGATTTTCTTAGTATTTTTTTTTTTTAAGCGAGTGCAAATTTTTCAAAGGCACCTGAAATACTAATCCCTCTACTCACTAAAACAACCTCGCCCGTAGCCAAAATAATGGGATCTATCAGCATCCTAGCTGCTTGCGCAGTATAATGACTGAAAAGTAGCGACCACATATAAATGTCTATCAAGGGTTGAATGGGAAACCCAAAAGTTTAAGTTGACTCCCTTCTTGGATTTTTCTAAATTTTATGTTTTGGAAAACACATGAGCTGCTAACCGTGTTTTACGGTTGTAGGGTTTGATTTTTGGCGTAAAATTTTTAATTTCTTCTGAATATTATTTAGTAAATATTTATTTAATAGACAACCAGCTCCTACATTGCGGCGGTGACTTAGAGATGTTAGGTCTTTTGTGATGTTAGTATCATTGATGATACGAACCGCTTTCTTTTGTATCTTATCCAGATATTGAAGAGTGATATGTGAGAATATACTTAAGCATCGGCCGAATGTAGGTTTTATAAATTTGCAGTAGATTTAGGGATGTAAAGTATTTCCTTCTTCTGCTTAAAAATGCCAGGCATTTCACGGCATTTTTTACGACCGAAAATATGTGGTCCTTCCACGAAAGTTTTGCGTTTACTTTCACGCTTATAATTTTTAAGTATTCGAAGTTTTGAATACCCACATTTCCAAAAGAAATTGTTAGTGTAGAATCGCTTCGCTTGGTTGATATATTATGCTGAGGCAGTTGAGCCTAACTTTAAATTAACCTGAACTATAGTTCCACCGGTTTTTAATAAAAAAAAGTTATATTCTAATTTCTAACAGCATCTCCTTTTTCTATTGTTGCATATTGAGTTTCTCTTATATGTGATACAAAATTAATTTATCAGGCGAGTCTATTAATTGCATTATGTTTAAGAAATTAATTTTGCAAATAGCAATCTTTCGAAATTCATTTTAACACTTTGATAACACTTCGTATACTATTTCAAACAGGTATGTCGAATAAATTTTTCATTAGTTTACAACTTATTACCAATAATCTAAAATTCTAATATAAAATATAATTAAAAATATTTTTAAAATAAAATAATTGTCACAATATAAACATGAAACAAAATTTTATTACCCACGTAAATCTTCTTGTCTAATAAAAGAGTTGGACTTCAAGACTATTGAAAAATCCATTGTTCCATAGATCAAATTGCTATTAATAAAACAATTAAAATTCAAAAAACGATTTAGATTTACTAGTTAAGTTACATGATCGTAAAAAACGCTTTCTATTGAAGGCAAAATAATGATAAAATATTCCATAAGTTTTGGATTAAAAAAACTAATCGAACATAACCTTCATCTAGTATTCCTACCCCTTTTTCGTATCTTTTAACGACATTTTTTTACAGGTAATTACACAAAATTTAATAAGTAAAATCAATAAAATTTAATAAAGTTTGAAAAAAAAATAATAATAAAATTATATAAAAATTATATAAAGTTTATTAGAATTCATTTAAAAAACTTAAATTTATACTCTTAGAAGTGCTAATACTTCACTATACTTTTAGAAGAACTAATACTTGACTCAATGACTAATCAGTAATCAGTGTTCATTATTTTTAATAAAAGTTATATGGTAACTATTTAGAATTGAACCACAAGATACGCAAGTCATTAATTCATTATCTGTCTGAACAGGATAATTGCCATGCAGATTTGAGTAGTTTAAGAAAGCGAGTGGTTTTCCAAAATTTGGCATATCATTTTAGGAGTGGGATGAGCTCCGGAAATACTTGATACTATTTTGAGTTTAAGTATACTGACAGCATTGACAGCATCTCGCACTTTATAATTAATATTAATATATTGCAACATTTTTATTTCCTGAAAACTCCAAATCGAATCAAGTATTTTCTAGCTCATCGCTGTCGACCCAAAATAATATGTCAAATTTTAATAAGCCACTCACTTTTTCAAACAACTCAAATCGGCATGACAAGTATCACTAAAATTACTTTAATTCAAAGATTATTATATCGTGAAATGGAAATAGGTCATTTAAGGTATAATTACCTTAGTAAGTTGACTATTTGTTTTATAATATTTCTAGTAAATCTTTTTATCGATTTTTCTTTTAACTTCAAATTCTTTACTTGACCGCCATTTTTAATTGTACATGTATTTATACGTGCATTTAATCATAAACCTTGAAAATAGTGAAAAAAAATTAACATTTTCAGTATTTGTTTAATTTTATTAGATATTGATTTCTTTTCGTTAGAATTTAATTGATCGCGGTTTAACAAGAATTCAATTAAAATCAAATCATGACTAAACTGACATGTTTTTTAAAAACACGTCAAATGATTTATTACGATTTTTAATTTTTATTTTGTTTTGAATAGTAAACAATTAATTTGAAGATTTTTTCATAAAAAGGTAACTTACAACCTTTAGAATGGTTTTTAAAACGTAATAATTGATCCTATTTCCGAAATTTGCCTATTCTATTCAAATAAAAAGAAGGTTTTAAGTTTAACTTTAATTACTTATTGTTTTTCACTAATCAAATGTCACCTACTCTGCCGACAATATACGAGACCTTATTACATGGAAAATTCCTAAAAATCCATTTCATACAATTTCGTTTTTAATTTTATTTTTGAGTTATAATGAATAATTTAAATTTATTGTAAAATTTTAAATACTTAAATATCTGTGAGTTATAAGTACAGGGTGGCGCAAAACGACCGATATGTTTTGAATGTTTATTAACTTAATGGTTAATAATTATTATTATTTTGTTGTTAAACAGTATATTAATGCGGAATATTTTTAGCTTAAGTAGAAAAATTATATCCCGCAAGTAGGGACCATTTTCGGCTTCGCACATTCGTGCTCTTCCCAGTACATTTTCCATAACTTTTCGTAATTTTGGATCGCTGTTCTGTTGTGTACTGTTTCATTTCCAATTCCCCAAACTTTCTTCACAAAATTCTGAAATAAAAAATATAAATAAATTTAAAAAGTTATTAAACATTCAAACTATATCGGTCGTTTTGCACCACCCTGTATAAATTAAAATGTTATTTAATAAAATTTCATAATAAGTTCGTTATTATTTTGGAATTCAACCCGAAAAGTTTTTCAATTTAGGGGTATTTAGTCTGCATTCGTTATTTTTGAATTTAGGGGGAATTTTGTCTGCATTCGTTATGGGGATAGTCGCGCTTCGAACGACTTTGCTATTTAAACGAAAGTTTTTTGATAATTTTCGCTTTTTTTTTTATCAGCTCTATGAATATATTTTAAAATGATAAGGTCATATTGATAAATTGAAAGGAGGTAGGTAATAAAAGACGTTTTGAGTCAACGTTAGTGTTTAGGTCTTAAATCGAGCTTTCGTTCTTCTATTTATTTATGCTTAGTTGTTTTTCGTGTTCACAGATAGGTATCGTGTTCACAGACACACACATATATACACACACACAAAAACACAACAAAAAAGTTCTGGCTTACATATTTCCGGCAAAATGGAACAATTTGTCTTATGACAAATTCTATTTTTTTTCACCGACGAACTTATAACTCAAGAAAAGCTAAAACTAAAATTTTGTCTTCGGGAATAAAATATAAATAAATATATCATAGTTAATTTACTCATCACTAAGGGCATCTAACATTATAGTTAGATAAATACAGTCCACAATAAACTATGTATTTCATTTTTATTTTAATAATAAATATTGCACTGAAATAAATATACAGCCTAAAAACATTTAACAACATAAATTTTATAATCAATTTTATTCTATCGTAGACAACCAGTAGACAAACTTCATTTTACAAATTCCATTTAATAATTTTTTAATTCTTTTAATTGAAGAATTTATGATAAACTTCATGCCCAAAAAAATTCACATATCAAACCAAGATGGGAAAAATATGGAATGCTTCGTAAAAATTAAAAAGGGACATGGAAATTGTTTTCAAATTTGTCATATTTGAACAATTTACTTTCTATTTGAATGAATACAACAAACTTCTTTTTTAATTGAATAATTATGATCAGAGTACAGAATGCGCATGTCTACTGTCAAATAAATTTAAAATAAATTCTTTTTATATATTTTTATTACATTTTTTTTACAATTTATTGAAACTAGGCATTAATTCTGATCATGTACATACAAAAAATAATAATGAAGTATATGCACAAACCTATACATAAAATTATAAAAAGAATTAATACTACATTCTAATAGATATGTAATATGTAATATTGGAACCCGCATTCTATTTTTGTATGATGGCGATTAGCAATATGATTTTCAATAAGCATATCTTATAACTTAAACTTAAAACTAAAACACTAAAATACAATAAAATCTAGTTCCAAAGGCGCTATTTAGAGACCCTCTTAATAAAATAATCCGGTGGCTTTAGGTCCCATTTTCTTGGAGGCCGATTAATTGTACCATTTTTTGAAATAATGTTGTCACAAAATCTTTTCATCAATAAATCAATTGCTGCGGTAGTAGTATGAATTGTAGCACCATCTTGTCGGAAGTAAAATAATTCCTGGTCGAAATCATTGATCATCTATCTGTAACGAGCACCATTCACTGTAACATTAGCTCCAGATGAATTTGATGCAATTAAACTAACTGAGTTTCTTGAGGATTGTTTCCTATCTATTTATGGGGATTTCGCTAGTTTACCGACCAAAAATTAGCTTCATCGTTAAACACAATTTTTCAATGAAATCGAATA
Organism: Dolichopus griseipennis; assembly: GCA_963082915.1. Lineage (NCBI taxonomy): Eukaryota > Metazoa > Arthropoda > Insecta > Diptera > Dolichopodidae > Dolichopus > Dolichopus griseipennis. The sequence continues at coordinate 71,146,383 of OY720443.1, read as the reverse complement.
GAATTAAAAAAATTTAATAGAGTTGAAAATATCGAAGAGAGCACTGACTTTGAATATAAATTTCAACAAGTTATAAAAAGGTTATGTGTGGGGTGAGTTTCCTGAATGATTTTTCAATCTTACTAAAATCAAAAAATTTAGCTTTAATCTTAATTTAAAAGTGTTTTTTTTTTAATTTAAAGTTCTATCATTCTAAAACAAATACTGTTACATTCATTACATGAAAATTCAGTCCTAAACAGTCTCTTTTAAACATCCTTATTGAAAAACCTCAAATAATACATTATAAATTATAAATAATTGTGTAATTTTCAATAAAAATGATCAGTTTAATTTACATTTTAAAATACTTACAAAATATAATTGGAGACACACTTCCAAAAAAAAAAACAATTCATTATTATTAATTTAGAAATTATATTAAATGGTTTCTTTAAAGTTTATAAATATTGAAATAATTGTTGTAATAAATTTAAGAAATCGTAATGAAGGATTACTGTATTAGTTGAGAAATAGTTTATTGAAATTAACATTTGTATTCAATGAAATTGTTTTATACTATTGAAGTCACTGTTTCGTCAATCGGGACGTCGGTAATGTATTGGGTAAGCATTTGGCTTATTATAGCCGAAAGGGGTGTGGTTTGATTCCCGTATTAAAAAAGAAATTTGTTTTGATTGAAATTGAAAAATAATATTGAAATATAATTTAATCTTTATAAAATCACCTTGGTTACCAAATATTTAATTTACAATATAAAATAAGTAACATAAAAAAAATAAATAAAATATTATTTATTAGAAAGTATTGGAAATGGGATGCACAACGGACAGTAAAACCTATGTGTTAGGATGACACTTACTATCTAGCATATAAAAAAAACAACAACTGTCAATCAAATCTTTGGATACCAAAAATCCTTGGAAACTGTTAAAAATAAATTAAACTGAGAAACGTGGACTATGCTCAAGTTAGCCAAATAAAGTTGGGGTTAGTTAAAAAGAACACCATAGATTAGTTGAATACTAGGAAACCCTTTCATAGGTCTTTCGCTGGAGTGAAATATAAATAAAATTTTACTTCTGAATGACAAAGAATTTTATTAAAATTCCTAAAGAAAAGACTCAACGATTCTAATAGATTCAATCACTAATGATTACAAAGTACACATCAACAATTTAATAGAAATTTCATTTAAAAAATAAACCAAAAGTAAACAATGTACGAAAAGAAAGTGTAAATTAAAAAAAAAGTATATAAAGAACAGATAGCAAACCAACAAAAACTTAATTCTATTTTATTAATATTGAAATGTCATATTTATTAATAATCAATATTTTTTTTTCTATAAATTGTATATTTAATATTATCAAGTTGTATTTTATACAATACATTATACAATTGTACTATTGAAAGTCAAATTGAAATGAAATAATAATGATAAAATATTGAATGTAGAATCAATTTTGACAATATTTTGTAGCTTCACTTCACTTGTTTAATAAATTAATACAAAATATATGAATTCTAAATTAAAAAAATAATATTATTGAAACAGGGTTAATTATGTGATTTTTAAATTCAAGCACATAACATATGTTGAAATTCCAAATTAATTATTATACAACCATTTCAATAAACTTTTTTAATTAAACTTTTTTAATTTAATGTTCTCTTAAATTTTATTGGATCGGACATATAAAAATTACCAACTTTGGAAAACACATTACATGGTAACTGATTCCATAATCATGATGTACGCACAACAAACGAATTTCCATAATCCGTATTCAGCCATCTTACTAATTCAACAGTGTAGGGATGAGCATCTGGTGCACTCTTTGTTTCACGTTGAAAAATTTTGATAGGAGGCATTAATTATTTGATTTCATTGGAACAGATGTTCGTACATAAAAGGTATCTATAAAACAGTGACCAAACGGTTCGCCGATGTTGGGAAGTGATAATTTAAAAGACGGATAGCTCTATTTTGCGCATTATCGACATATCCCAACGTGGTTTGGGGAACTCCAGCCCAAATATGTGCATTATACTCCATTTTTGACCTAATGTAAGTTTTATAGATTTTTAGAAGATCAGGTGTAGAAAAGTAAGTTTTACAGCGAAACAAAGCCAAATGTAGAAAAATAAATTTGGATTGTTGTGATTGTGTTTTTCGAAAGTAATTTAGTACTTTAAGTTTGAATAGCTGCTTATCAACACTGTTCTGATTAAGTTATTAGTATAATATCAAACACAGCTCATAATAACATAATGGGCATCACGGAATAACTCAGAGTGACAAAAACAGGATCTTTAATAAAAATATATGAAAATTGTCAAACATTTTATATATACTATACATTCTTACATTAGATTTTTAGACAAAACATAGAGACCCTGTAGTTATTAATAATATAATTTTCATTCTCATTATGTCTTTTCTTTTTTCTTTTTGTTATTTTGCTCTCATTTTCATTATTATTTTTATGATTTTTAATAAAAAAAAAAAAAATGATATATAAAATCCTAATTGAACTCATAACAACTGTCAAAATTGAGTAATAGGTTGACATTTATTATAATTTAGCATGATTCTATTGAAAACGAGGGTAAATATTATAACATAAAAAAAAAAGAAACTAAAAGCAAGATAATTACTCTGAAACATTATTGTAAACCATTTTGAAAAATAAACCCTAAAATTAACAAATAATATATAACATTTTTTTTTTACATAATATCTTACATATGTATTCAAACAAACAGAAAAAAACCAAAAAAAAATAAAACATAAATTTATGATGGCTTCTATTTTTTATATTACCACTATTCTAACACCATTTCTATAAAAATTATTATTTTAATATTCAAAATTATACAATTTTTGTAACACGATTCACGAGTAAACTCTTTTCACATCGGATTGCATCCTAAAACTTGAAATGTGAAAGAGATAGAAATAAAAAAAAAACAAATTAAACTAACAAATGTTTAAAACATTCGTTTAATAATAATATCAGTGTAACGCGTCCTTTTTATTCCTTGTCCTCATTATTAAAAATAAAATTAATTTTGTTTTCTTTTTTTTAATTTATATTATCCTTTTGCGCATAAATAATTTTTTTTTTATTAATAATTGTATGTATATGTATTAGTGTGAAACAACAGCTATAACTGAGTGAACTGAGGTTTACATTTTAAATTCATTTAAGTCAGCAGAGGGTTTTCATTTTAAAAGACAGATGTTAATGTGGTTCATAGCCATTTAGGCAATAACAATGAAGATTAGTATAAACGCATACATATATGCATGCATTAATTAAGTAAATATTATGTGTGTGTATGGAAATGTAATTATAAGAAAGAAAATATATTTTATACATGGTGTTTTCTTTGGGTATACTTTGAAAATTTATTAAATTTAGAAAATGGTTGTAAGATATGAAAGGTAATTATATTATTTTGATAACTTGAATACTTGATTATGACATCTTTAAGGCAGTAAATGTATATTACTAGTTTACTATAAGTGCAGACAATTGTATAGGGTTGAAGGTTATCTTTGATTAATAATAATCTTGAAATCTGCTTATGGTTTACTGTCCTTGTTGAACTATAACGCTTTACAGATGCACGAAAATAAATTAATCTTTATTTTTGTTATCCTTGTTCAGGGGTTTAACAAGATCATTAGTTGGGATTCTTATAAAATACTAGCAAAACTGATATACAGTTGAACAAAAATACTGTTTAGAATGCAATTAGAACATCGATCATTCAATTAAATTTGTAAAGAGCCCTCGGCTAACAGGGCTTAAAATAAGTAATTATACAAGAATTGTTAACTAATTAAACGCCCCACCAAACTTTAGACCGTATTCAGAAATCTGTTTCCAGAAAAATTTTGAATTACTTTAATATCATTTCACAATTAGGATGTGTTTAATCTCGTATTTCAGATTTGATTCAGAGTATCCGCCAGAGTTTAAGAGTTGCATTAATTCTAAACATAGCTCAAACAATAAATCATAATTTTTCTCAATAAGTCATAATTAACGGCTGGGTAGAACTGTGGTTGAGTGAGGACCTTTTATGCCGAAAACCCCGGGTTCGAATTCTAGTGAAAGTGAAAAAAACTTTTCTGGTTTTCGACTCGACTCAGCTTATTCAATTTTGACAGTTGTTATGAGTTCCATTCGCCATCGGCTTCAAATTACTGGCATAATTAATAATTATATATCTTTAATAAAAAATACATTAATGTAACAATAGAAACAAATCCAAAATATAAACAATAATATAACTCGCAGATATAGAATACCATATAACTCAAATACAAAATATGTATTACAATATAAACAAAAAATAGATTTGTAAATATTGAAAATCTAAGACGTTTCTACATGTTATAAAGCCTAATACTATCTCATGTTTAAATTGTATGTGGAATTCAATAAGACCAATACTAATAACACGAATATAATATGACCCCCTGTTACAACATGTACCTATGGTATGGACAGGCTTATTAGCCTAACAGTTGAACAGTTAGCGCTTAAAAAAAAAAAAAAAATAACAATATTCTGGTGTAAAAAAAACAACGAATTAAATTTGTAAACTGAACTTATTAAGAACTAATAAATTCAATTTGAAAAAACTACAATATTTTTTCTATTGGCACCATTATTTTTAACAATTAAAAACAAACAAAAAAATCAAAATCCGCCATTTTTTTAACCTTCAAATAAATTCCATTTCTATATTTGAAATTTTTCCTTTTTTTTGTATTTTTATTACTAAAATAATTTTTAATATTTTATAATAATCATTCAACCGATGATTACACAGGTATCTATTGATCGTTATCTTAATACATAGGTTAAATTTTTATATATTTATATATACATATTTATGTATATATGTATATATATATACACGAATAACATAGAATCCCCATATCTTATATAACTTTTATATTTGCTGTTTATTATTTGATTTGTTTCACGGTTGTGTCGGTTCCAAAAAAAAAAAAAAAATCATACACTAATTCATTATTGTGTGGTGCTGTTCAACTGTTACCGCGAATTCGATGAATTGAATTCTGTTTTTCTACTTCAATGAATTTATTTTATTTTAAATGGCGGCATTCTTTAAAAAACACAAAAATATTATATGGTTAAAACGCTTAAAATGCTCATTTGAACGTTTATTTTATTATTGTTATTATTTTTATTATTATTATTATTATTATTTTTTTTTTTTCATGTATATTTTTGTTTAGACTAATCAAATAAACTTAACATTTTTAAAGTTAAATGGAGTAAACATGAGTTTTATCTGCTATGATATTATGTGTTTCATGTAAAAAAAAAAAAAAAAAAAAAAAAAAACAAAATAAATAAAAATTAAAATCACCGAATAGAACTACATCAAATCATACTTCTTTTTAAAAAATAAAATAATAATCTGAAAAATTAAATAACTCTTGTTTTTAATTTTATTTTTTTTTTTTACCTTTATTTGGGTTCTGTGTTTCACATTATTCCTTTTTTGTATACGTTTGTTCGTTCATTCACTCGTTCATTTCTTATTCACACAGAACATGTTTAATGAATTAAAAAAAAAAAAAAAAATGCAAATTAAAAATGCAAACAAAATATTTTCAATTCATTTTTATAATTTAATACAAAAAAAAAATTCAAATACCTTTTAGTTTAATTCTGCTTAAAAAATTTTAAACGTAGGGCGACCACAAAATTATTAAATTTTTTTAATTAAAATTTAATATAATAGTTATCTTCATGTATATTAATCGGCTTGTTCGGTCGCATAATTGCCGGTTGCGGCTCAGTTATTTGTTTATAAATAAAAATTTAAGCGCAATATTGGCAATATTCGTTCGAATTTCGAGCTCTGAGATACTTCAATTAATTTTACAGAAGGAATAGGCGCTTCTTGGCATATAATTTTATTGTATAGGATATATCAATGTTCTGCATTTCGACTCGACTCAGCTACCATTCGGCATTGGGTTTAAATTAATGGCTTAATTAATAGTTATATATCTTTAATAAAAAGTACATAAATATAACAATATAAATAAAAGTAAAATATGAATAAATAAATTAATTGAATAGTATAACTCACAGATATAATAAATACCATGCATATAACTTACAAAATTTTTACTATATAAACAAAATAGAACTGCATCCATTGAAAATCTAAGATATTTCTACATATTTTAAAACGTAGTACTATCTCATTTTTAAATTGTATGTGAAATTCATTTGACCAGTTCAAATAATATGAATATATTTCCCCCGTTCCGACATGCACTATATACAGTCAGGCTGTTTGACCTATAACAGTAAACAGAGCTAATTTAAATTTCGTTTTGAAAAATCTAGTATAATTAAATAAATTTCTGTTTTTAACTGAATCATAGTAAGAAAAATGTAGGAACTTGTGAAACTAAAGACAAAATAATCAATTATTCAAAGGATGGCTACATAAAAATTGAGAATCGTGAAGTCAACAACCTTCACCTAAAGGGTAAACACCTTCATGTGAGCTCCAAACTTTTGATTAAAATGTCAAAATTATATTCTTAAAACTTGTGCTGGGCTTGTAAAGATCTGCGCTTGAAACATCCTACAAAAAATTAAATATTATAATAAATAAGAGACCTCAGAATTAAAATGATGCACTAATCTATTAATAAAAAATCCAATTTCGGAACTAGAACCCAAAGCAAATTGACATAAATGAATTTGTTGTTCTTGTTCCACCGAGGCCCCTTAAATGAATTTAATCATTGCTTTAATATTTTGATCTTGTAATATCCTAAAACTATTCATGAATGCAGTCGCTTGAGTTAAAGCTGTCACCAAATGCTTCAACATAAAGAACTCTTACAACTTTAACAAAAAATATATTTATTTAAAACTTTTCAATTATACCTTGTCCATTTGTTAGTCTTTACATAAATTTCATGGATCATTTCATATTTGTATGTAGATACGGACATTTTTATATCCATTCAAAAAAAACAACAACAACAACAACATTTTGCACGCATTTTATCTTCTAACATATTATAACACTGTAATTTAAATTGTCATATAAAAATATGTATCTGTTATATTCGTATTTAGCGGATAATATTTAAAACACATGTATTCATATATTATTTGTATATAAACATATATATATATATACCATATTTAATATGATAAACAGATATGTTTATATGTAAATATAATTTTTGAAACATATTTTTTAACTTTACTTCAGGTTTTTCATTCCCTTCGATTTCAAATCAAACATTTTATCTTATGTTTAAACATACAATTTTTATTATTTTTTCTTTTTTTTTCTTATTTCTTAAATCTGTTGTTGTCTCTTTCTACAATTTATGAGAAAATCTTTTAATGTTTGATGAAAATGTTTACTTAAAATCGTACATGAAAAAAAAAAATATGTCCACTTAAGAGTTTTGTATTTCATAAGTTTATAATGCTAAAAATGAATAAAGAAGGCAAAAAACGACATGCTTTTCATACTCGATATCTAGTTTTATTTACATTTTTTTTTTTTTTATTCTTTAAATTGTCATCTGAGATATTTAAATTGTGTTCAAATAATATTGTATTAGTTTATTGAATGTACATTAATAATAAATCTTTAAATGGTTTCCTTTCTAATTGTATTGAAACATTGATGGTTCTTTTTAGGTTAAAAGTAAATGTTCCTTTTCAACTGCCGTCCGTCAATACTTTTTATTCAGGCCTAATTATTTATTAACGTTCGGTATGAAACTGTGAAGCCCTAAACTTATGAGAATATTCCTGATGTTAAATGTCACCAAAATTCGAAACCCCCTCTGTTACAATAAGAATATCTTAATTTTAATTAATTATAATGTAATATTAGATCCCCCCAAATGGGCACTGTTCGAGATTTAAATCCTACATCTTTTGACAGATCCAAATTTTAAACCAAATTTTAATCAAAATCGTCCTGTGCTACTATTGGACTCATCCGTAGACTTGTAGTATCATATTGATTATTATATTGATTAGAGAAATTCTTGATTAAACTTTAGTTAATTTTCATAACTTATTGAATTATATAACATTTTGAAATTTGAAAAAATTTTGCAGCCTAGGCTCTTTTATATCTTACCATAATTTTATTTTCCTTAATTCATTCTTAACGTTCGAAACAGTTGTAAAGTAGTATATTTAATAAATTTAATAAATTAATTTAAAATTTGATAGACTATGTAAAAACAATGTAAAGACAATTGAAGAGAAGCCAGAGTTACTGTAATTAATAACTGATAAAAGTATTTGTCGCTCATAATTGAATTAAGACTAAAGTGAACAAAACGAATTTTAGACAATTCGTACTTAAAGTTAAAAAAAAAATTTAGGAGCTTCTTTCTGTAATAGAAAAATTGACTATTGGTAATTCTTTAGAACAAATTTAACTTCCAGCCAGTTCAGTCAGATTTATATGATGTAAACTGTAGAGCATATTCGAACTATAGACCTCTAGAAACTTAGAAGCTCTTTAATAAGTCACACCATCAAATTGTAAAAATATTATCCCCACACATGATACTCAATTCTGAAGAAGAGCCCTCAAATTACCAGAAAGTCTCGGCTTTCAGTTACCTCTTGGAAAAAAAATTATTACTATATAATAAATAAAAACTGTAAAATTGTAAATGTCAGAAAAGACGAGTTTTAAATTATAAAAGCGTCAGAAGTTGAAAACTGTATTTCTACGTATTGATTAGGACGTTGAACTTTCACTCGAAGGATCTTGGGTTCAAACACTGGTCAAATAATATCTAAAAACATAATTTATAATTTTTATCATAATATATATATATATATATATATATTTAACTGTCACCCTGAACGGCTTATACAGTCGCTTACAATTTTGTATGCGCTAAGGGATTGTATTTAAATAAAATTTTAACTTAAAATTTAACAACTGCTATTAACAAAACGATACATTTGTCATCTATCTCCTCTCTCTATACTTTTAGTTTTTTATTTTTGCACTTTAAATATTATTGTACAAATTTTATAAAAGGGACACCGCAATAATTTAAATTAAAATTTAACCCAGAGAGTTTTGTAAAATTGAACCGCATACAACATTAAATAAAAAAACAACAATAATTTAGATAAAAGCGCAGCCGTCATCGTTGTAAACTATTTGCAAAATTTTTTTATTTTTTTATTTTATTTTTATTTTTTTTTTTATTTTTGCTGTTTTTATTGATTTCCTCACATGTTTAGACCAACAACAACACTAACATTTTTAAGGACATCAAATAAAATAGTCAAAATATACATACATATATAAATATAATCAACAAATGGATTTTACATACATATTATTTTTTTACAAATGTAAGATAAAAAAAAAAATATTAAAAATAAACAAATTAAAAAAAAAAAGAGTGAATATCAACTGTGGAAAAGTGGAAATTTTGAAGTGGGGTGATTGTGTATAGATTGTCAATCTCATCAAATTTTATATTAAATATTTTTCGATTGTTTAAAAAATTATCGCATATTTACGTACTTCAAAATATTAAACGTTTGCATGTCGGACACTTTGTACTTTGTTTTTTTGAGTTTTTGGTTTTTTTTTTTGTATGTTGTTTCAAATCACACTTCAAAAAAATTTTTTAAGCGGCACAGTAAACACTTTTGAAGTTTTTAGGCCTTAGCTTTATCAAAAATTGAAATAAATCTAAGAAAAATTTTGAAAAATTAAATTTTGACAATTTTTTTTTTTATATAAATAAATATAAATTTAATCAATAATCCGTTAAATATAAGTATGTAAATAACAAACATACTGTCAAAAAAACAAATAAACAGATAAAAAATTATTGAAAATACATATGTGGAAAATTTCTTTCACACAATGTAAATATATAGGTTTCTTTTCCTTGTTAATGAAAATTTAAAATAAATAAAAATTGTCCTGTTGGTGGTTTTATGAAGTAAAAATAAAAATATCAAATTTATAGGCTGCAGCCATAAGGGAGATCGTGTTGTAAGTTACCAAAAGCGGTACATTAGGGTTAAGTTGTAAATCTTAAAAAAATAAAAAAACATCTGAAAATTTAAAACATTCATGTATTGTGTAGTTCAAAAGGAAATATTGAATTTTTCAGTACAAGGATTTTGTAAATGGTCTCTGTCTAAGCACAATCATACATTAACAAGAAATAACGGTTTAGAACATTAATAAATTATACGCCTATCGATTATGATGAGTGCGGATTCTATTAGATTCTGAATACTAAAAGGTTTTTCTAAAATTGTAGTGGCATGAGTCTACTTTCTCAAATGATCATCACCTTTTACTGTTTAAAATTTTCATTTTTTACAAAAAATGTTTTAAAGTTAAACAAATACAAACGAATATGTGCCATTTATTCATTTTTTGCGTACGTCATAATAAATGTCAGATAAATTTTTGATTTTGACTTTAAAACAAAACTCTTTCCAAATCACAGTTTATTAACCCATGGCTTCTCCTAATACATTTGAGTAATAAATTAAAAAAGCTCACAGCCACGCCACGCCATTGACTAAATTTGTACCTCTTTTATAATACTATTTAATGTCCATATGGTTACCTTAAAACAATCATATGTGAACTTTTCATATACGCTTTTGTTTTTCAAGAAGGATATTGTTAGATGACGCGTTGTAAACAAATAAAATTGCATATGGGATTATAAAGGAATAAAAACAAAAACAACAAAAAGGAGCGGGCATAAAAGAATATTATAAATTAAATAAGCAGAAATAAACAAAATCAGGATAAGCAACAAAAAGAAATTGTCAAATTTATTTACTGAGCTGCGGTTGAAAATATTTTTAACAGAAAACTTGAAAAATAGTTTTTCATTAATTTTCTTTAAATTTTATTTTATGTAAACATTATATAAAATCCATTATGTAATAATAAACGTGTACATATTTAATAAAAAAAAAATTTATTTACTTTAGGATTTAATGAGAGATTTTTTTCGTAATATTGCAAAATAGTAATAAATTAATTTAATTTGACATTATTGCAAATATTAAATTCTTTCTTGTTTTTTTTTTTGAAAATTTTTACATTTTTTTTTTTTGTTAAAGATTTATCTAGGTGTCGAATTTTTCAATTTCTAATATAAAAGCATATTATAGTACTCAATCCAGACTTGAAAAATATTAACAGCAGAACTATTGTCAGATGCCACAATATTTAATTAAAAAAAAACAAGTTTTAACTTATGACTTGGGCTGGTGACTTAATCCACAAAACATAATGACTTTTGCCGAAAAAAAACCACAAGGGCTAACAGACTGAATAAAAAAACTGATTATGCCAATTTCCAGAATATTTTCGGTAAAGGGCAATCTCTTACTTTTAATGGCAATATATATCGTTTAATACAGTTTGGAAGCTTGTCACAATTTGAATTTTGAATTTATGGATTTTTTATTTGTGGATTTCGGTTTGTGGATTTAGTCAGCAACACTTACAATTTATCTTAAATATGACAAACGTCTATATTTCTTTTATATTCAATTAATTCGACTATTAAAAGTTGAAAGATTTTTTTCTCAAAAACATCTGTTGGAGAACATTTAAATAAAAAAAATTTTTTTAAGCATTTCTTTTGAGCTTAACACTAAGTCTTAAGGTGCGTTTATGCTGGAGCTGCGATAAGTGATAAGAGCGTCTATAAGAGCATAGCATAGAAGATTTTTATTGTTTATCGATAATTAAAGCGATGATCGATAGAGGTATAATATATTTAAATCTTGTATATAGTTTTCTACGGTATCGAGCAGCGGACTTAGAAAAAATTAAGTAATTAAAAATAACATATACGACTAGTACTAACATATATTGACACGAGAATGATCTCATATTCCTCTTTTAAAGACACATTATAATAGGATCATTGATTTTGAACGAAATTTAAGGACCTGCGTTCTTTTTTTTAATAAATATGTTTAATTACATTATTAGTAATTGGTATGTTAGAAATTGCATAAATAACTGTTTGACGGCTTTGTTTTTAGAATAATTTCAGTGACAGACAACTATGGAAGCAGATCCTAACTCCAAGAATAGAATTTCTGCTTCAGAATAAATTCGCATACCAGAACATTAAGTTTTGGTAATTATTAAGACTTGTAGGTCACAGTCAAAATGGCTAGAAAAACTATTTTTGACACAAATGATTTTTTAAATAAACGATAACCTAAAATTAAATAGAAATTAATATTATTGAAAAATTTTTTGAATTCCACTTATTGTAGAATAAAATATAGCTAATGAAATATGATTTTCATGTCATAGAACAATTTATATTTATATTTACAATTTATATTTACTTAAATAAATACTGCAATTGCTTTTTTTTAATAAATAAAAGAAAACTATTATACTAGTAGATACTAAAATACTAAAATTAGTCTTTCATGAGTTTAAGTAATTTCATTGTAACTATATTTAATAAACAAATAATGTTGATTATAATAATAACACCTCATTACTTATACTTTTATTAAAAACTATATATAAACATTATGTGTTTGAGTTACTGAAAATGTTTGACACCTAAAAATATAATATTAATAATAATATATAAAATATTAGGTTATATTAAAATAACAATTGATACAACCCTATAATATAATTTTGGTGACAATAATGTTCAATTACTTCTTAACTTGCTTATTTAAAATAAAAAATTATATTGAAAATTATTTTATTACTATTGATCAAATAACATAGTATATTCCTGATATGTTTTTTAGATAGTAATATAAAATTGTAGTGCAGAAATAGAATAATGTGCTACCAATTATTTTTATACCCTACACCTATAGAATAGGTAAAGGGGTATATTAACTTTGGTATGGTGTTTGTAACCACCTAAAGGAAGCGAGCTAGATATGGAAAAGTATATATATTTGTGATCAGCGTGACCGCCTTAGTCGATATAGCCATGTCCGTCCGTCCGTCCGTCCGTCCGTAGGCACGATAACTCAAAAAATAATGGAGCTATCTTGATGAAATTTTAACTGTAGGTTACTAGGACTGAAAGAACGGCGGGGATTGCATATGGGCGAAATCGGCCCATGGGTTCGGATTCTGGACCTTTTAATCGATCGAAGGGATAACGAACATATATAAAAAATCACGATAACTCAACAACTAATGACGCTATCTTCATCAAATTTGTGCCGTAGGTTACTAGTAATAAAACTACTTCGAGGACTGCGTAAGTTCGGGATTGGACCATGGGTTCGGAACCTAGAGCTTTTTGATCGAATTTAGGCCAAACGAGCATAATTCCGAAACCAATGAAGATAGAACCTCCAAATTTGATACCAGGGTGTCCCTTCCTATTTCCTTAGTGTCCTTGAAATTTGGGCCCCATTGGAGTAATGGGTCGGGGACCAGCCACACATTTCCGAAGACCTTAAATCATATCTTTAAAATTAATATAGATAGCAATTTGAAAAAATATAGAAGCTTCCAATTTGGCACAAGGATGTTCTTTACTATTTCTTGTATGCCCGCCTAATTTGGAATCTATTGGAGTGGTGGTTCAATACCCCTTTTAGACTTCCAAAAGTTAAAAAGCTTATAATAGAAATCACTAAAAATAATAACTTAAAATTAATATATAACGTTCCACTTGTGTACAAGGGTTAACTAGTACTATAAGTACAGCGCGAACTGCATATGGGCGAAATCAGCCCAATGGGTTCGGATTCTGGACCTTTTAATCGGGCCAAGAGCTAACGAACATATATAAAAAATCACGATAACTCAACAACTAATGACGCTATCTTCATAAAATTTGTGTTGTAGGGTACTGGTTATGAAAAAACGTTGGCGATTACGTACGGTGAGGATTGTACAACGGGTTCGGAACTTAGAACTTTTTGATCGAAGTTAGGCCAAACGAGCATAATTCCGAAACCAAGGAAGATAGAACCTCCAAATTAAGTATCAGAGTGTTGCTTTCGATTCCCTTAGTTTCCTTGAAATTTGAGCCCAATTGGAGTAGTGGGTGGGGACCAGCCACTCAGTTCCGAGGACCTTAAAGCATATTTTCGAAATTGGTAAAGATAGTAACTTGAAACAAATGTAGAAGCTGCAAATTTGGCACATAGGTGTTCGCTACTATTTCCTACATGTCCATCTAATTTTGGATCAATTGGAGTGGTGGTTCAGTACCTCTCTTAGACCCCCCCAATGTGTAAAAGCTTATCGAAATTAATAAAACTAGTAACTTAAAATTAAGATAGAACGTTCCAATTGTATACAAGGGTTAACTAGTATTGAAAGTATGACGGGACTGCATATGGGCGAAATCGTACCATGGTTTCGGGTTCTGGAACCCTTGACAAGTTCAAGGACTAAAAAACATATATCTTAAAAACACCATAACTCAAAAAATAATGCCGGTATTTTGATGAAATTTAAACTCTAGGTTACTAGTAATGAAAGTACCATGGGAATTGGTTCTGGTCGAGTTTAATTTCAAAGCCAAAGAATATATTTCCTATGTCCTATGTGTCTCCGAAATCTAGACTTAAATGTAGTGGTTCAGCTATGTTCAAAGGTACTTGCTGCATTTATGTAAAATTTATTTGAATATTTAAATGAATTATATGAAAAGGTCTAAATTTGTAATTGTATTTTAGAAATACATTTATTGCATATTTTGCGTTTATAAGCTTTTATATTAGGTATATAAACTAAACATTTAAAATAATTGCAATTTTTAAAAACTTGGATTATTAAATATATTATGCTTTAATTATCTTTTTATCACAAAATTTAATAAGTAGAATTTTTTCATTTAGTAATTGATTTGGAATAAATATATTTTCATTTATTTCAAGTTTGTTTGTTTTTTAATATTTTTAAATAGATAAATTAGTAAGAATTTGTAATATTTTTTAATAGATAGTGTAATTAGAAAATGTTTTTAGTATTATAACGTTAATTTGTTTAGCTATGTCTTACGATCAAATTAATAACAGCTCTTATGGTGTTAAAACGACTTATGGATATGTCCTTAAATTTGAACCAAATAGGTGTAGGGTATTTCTAAGTCGGTTTCACCGACTGACTGTTTCTTTACTTGTTTTTTATTAATTTCAGGAAATTTAGATCAAAATTTTGTATAAGAAATTAAATTATGAAACAAAATGTAAATTTATACTAAAAACTAAAAATTAAAAATTTATAAATTTAAATTCATGCAACCTTTAGCTGCATTTTACTGTGATAGGTAAAAAGTTAAACATCTTTATTAAAATACACTTTAATCCTTTTAGCTTCTTAGTTGTAGTTCTTTTTGTACCACAAGAGAACGGCTGGGTGGCACAGTGGTTGAGTGCCGACCTTTCATGCGGAAAGGCCCGGGTTCGAATTCTAGTGAAAGTGAAAAAACTGTTCTGGTTTTCGACTCGACCCAGCTACCATTGGGTTCAAATTAATGGCTTATTCAATAATTAATAATTATATATGTTTAATAAAAAAAAAAAAATTAATATAACAATATAAGTAAAAACAAAATATAAACAAATAATTTAATTGAATAATACAACTCGCAGATATAGAATACCATATACTCGAATACCATTTCTACATGTTATAAGGCGTAGTACTATCTCATGTTTAAATTGTATTTGGAATTCATTAAGATCAATAATAATAACACGAATATAATATGACATCCTGTTCCAACATGTACCTATGGTATAGACAGGCTAATTAGCCTAACAGTTGAACAGTTAGCGCTAAGAAAGGAGACCTCTATGTCTAGTATTCTAGTTGTTCACGTTTTCTCTTGTTAAAATTGTTAATGGAGATTTTATTTTCTTGTTTATTATTTTATACACATATTTAAATTTTTCAAAGTATATTAACTGGTTTTTATCGAGTTCATTTCTATTTATTTAAAATTCCCATAAACTGAATCTAATTTTCAATTTGTATATTGTTTTTAACGATTTTTTCATGATAATACCAATTTGATTGACATGGAATTTTGTACTTTTACTCCAACTGCAAATATTGTAATGAATTCTTACAAAATGTACCTATTATATATAAATATATAGCTTTGATTGGAACAATTTAATTGGAAAGAATTGCCTAAAGTTTTATTCCTAAGTTAGTTACACCTTTTTAAAAACCACAGTTGTTCTAATGCTCAAACGGATGACTACAAAGTTATTTAGTTATAAACAGTCCTCTACCACATACAATGTGAAAGGCGAGTGTTTCAGCATTTCCTTTTATTAACGCAATACTGATCGGATACTAAAGTTTTAATAAATCAATCAGTTTTCTCCGCAGTTAAATTAAGAATTTACAAATCATATTAATTCTTCGGTTTAAGAGTTGCAGATGCGCAAAAGAGGGAATTCAGGTGCAAGATGAATTTTATATCAGATTCATATTATTTTAATTTTTAACTTGTTGTCTATACTAAATTTAGTCCTAAAACATAACTTAATAGTGAGCACTAATAAAATATATTAGAAGCCTAAATGTTCCTTATAATTAATTAAATACTGCTCTGGTTTTCTGAAACCTCCCTTTTTGTTGTTCTCTTCTTAATAACGCCTAAATTTTTTGAATGGTGCTATTTAGATAACATAAAACTTTAGCTCCTTTTCTTTTATTCAAAAACAAAATTATGACAGCTGATGATTTTTAGCGTGATGTTACTACAGCAAAACTTGATTTAAATTCTTTTTAGAAAAATGTCTTTAAAACAGAATCTTCTCACTTAATGCAATTATCATAACATTTTAAAATTCCAGTATCGTATAATTATTGTTTTTGCAGAAATATAACTACCGTTTACAAAACTTAGAATGTCAACAACATGTCAAACGCCTTACTATACAACTAAACAAAATTTAATATGTGTAGTACAATTATTTTGTATCTGCTCTGTTTTGTTCAACATTTTGTACTGTTTTGTTAAAAAATCATTTAGTGGAATTTTAAATACAAAACTACACAATAATAAAAACAAAAATGACAGGTATATATAATTCAATTAGGGATTCCCTACATATACGATACTAAAATATGTTTATTAAAAATATTTTTCAATTATATTGTTTTTGAGCATATGCGAATTTGTTTTTCAAACTAAAGCGTTGACAAGTTTGACTGGCAGTTTTTCAGTGTCACCTATTATCCTTTAAATTGTATTTTTTTATAATTCCCTATTTTTATTTTTGTTTTTATTCTATTATTTTTTCAAATATAAAAGGAATAAAAGAGATATTCACACGTATCTAATAATTGAATCTTTTATATGTAGCCATATATACAGTTAAGGTGTTATTCTTTTGAGTTTTTTTTTTTAACAAATACGATTAAAGTAAAATCTCAATTGTTAATTTTAAAAGAAGCCAATTTTAATCTAGAAAATTTTCATTATGTTTAAAGGTTTTAATACAAATTAACAAAGAGAGAAAAATAGAGAATATAGGGATCATAAAGATTATGTCCTTTTATTTTTTTATTCTATTTGTTCGATTATAGTTTTTAATTTTTTTTTTTATTTTCATAAATTCTTTTATACGAAATTTTATTATGTTTCTTGAGTATTAATGGAAATATTTAATGCTTCATATTGAATTAGTTGCAATTTTAAAAATTTTCTGCAAATTAATTTATTTTTTGGGTTTAAAATCAAAAATTTACTTCCGGAATGTTCCGGAGGGATTTTAAAAATATTATGAAAAAAGTGTTTATCTAATTTTTACAGCTTGAAGAATAATTTGATGGCAAATTCTTCAGAGTTTATAGGGCTTCCATTTGGCATCTCCATCTAAAATGGTTTTCTCCTGCAGCTTTTACATTCTCCCACGTAAGGTAGCAATAGTTCAGTTTATTAGGATTGTGCCTCTCCGGTATTATTTGGATGCCGTCGTTTTCTACTTTCTTGGTGTTCCATTCCAAGACATATATTGTGGTTTATTCCAGAAGGCCAGAATCTTTTGTGTAGATAATTGTTAACGAATACTTCCATATTCTGACATAAGCACGGTTTTTACATATAAGCGTAGGAAAACCTAAGTTTTGTTTTCCTCTAGATCTGGGTGTTTTTCATTACTGAGTAGAATCATTTGAAAGCTGTTCTGGCATTGTTAAGTCAGTTGTATACATATGACTCCACATCTCTATCAGCGGTCATTATACTATCAAAGTAGTTAAACTGACTTTCGTATCCAGCTTTTTCAGCATGATGAGTTTAATTTCGAGTCTTGCGTCAAATCTCGTGAGTCTCGTGAGGAGAGACCTTCTATAACGTCTACATAGTCCAAATTTTCTAGGTGTTGAATGAAGCTCCAAGTGATACAATTTTTCCTTTTACAGACTTCGGATATTATGTTTTCCTAGACGATTGTGAATAGGATTAGTGATAGTGGACACACCTGTTTGATATTCCCGTTGTGAAAAACCACTAGTTCCCGAAGAAAAGGAAGAAGGAAGATCGCCAATCAATTAATTAATTGCTCGATGATAATTCGCAGCGTGTTTGCTTGATCTACACACCTTCTGTGAAAGCGGAAGCCTGCTTGCTCATTGCGTAACTTTAGTTTAATTTTCTCCTATATTCTGCGTGTTATGATATTTCCTATAAACTTATACTTTGTATTGAGGAAGCGATTCCATGCCAATTATTACAGTTTTTGAAATCGCCTTTTTCGGTATTATAACAAATGTACGCTTTTTCCAAGGTTGAGGTAGCCTTTCATTTTGCCATGTTTAGATAATCAGATAATCGACAATGGTATTCCACGTCAGTGGAATATCATTTTGACCTGCAGCTGACTCTGCATCTGACGCGAGGTTTTCGAGGAGCTTCGTTTGTGGGGATAAGAATTAAATATAAATATAAAACAATTTTATTTATTTAGTTGAATTTACGTCATTATAAAACACGTTAACATTTACAAGTCTTCAAATGTAGACTTAAGATGTGTAGATTCTCGATTTAGCTTTATGCCCGTCCACACGCCTTTCATTCCGCACTATAACTAAAAAAATAAAGGAACTTCTAAAAAATTCACAAAATTTTTTCTATGTAAGACCCGCACTTACTTTTGAAATCCAGTTGAACAGAAAAATCAGAGATTTAAAAAATGTTTTATTCATTATTGAATAAAATTTTTCAATTTTCATAAATTCTTAAGTGATAAAGGCACACGAGCTTTTTAAAAATTTAAAATGAAAAGATGCGATATAAATGTATACTGGGCTTTGTTTATGGTTTCACCATATAATTTAATAAACATTTGTAGTTTTATTACTTTTTAATCTTTAAATGTTTAAATCCCAATTATTGCTTATATTGAAAATAAAGAAATTTAAAAAAAATTAAAGAATTTAATAACTTATTTCCTTCTCATAGTAAAATTTTAATCATTTATTTATTTTTGTAGTGCTTTTCTTCTTGTGGTTAATTTCAAACAATGAAAAAATAAATAATTTTCATATTTTGCTAAAAAAAAAAAAAATTAATTATTTTTATTTTTTCTGTTCACTGCTTTTTATCTTTAATCCTTCCAAAATCTAAATACAAACAATCATATTTATATAAATAATTCTCTTAATTTCCATAATTTTGTTTATTCATTTTATATTATTAGATTATTAAAAAATAAAATAACAATTTTGTTGTATTTTTTGTCTCTTTCTAAACTCTTATTTATTTATTCGTTAATTTATTGTTTTTTTTTTCATTTTCGACATTTTTTCGAAATTAAAAAAAAAAAACTTAACACAACAAAAGAACATATTAATTTTATTTATAATTTTTATTTATAATTGTATAAATATAAAAAGTTTTTTTTTTTTTTTTTTTTTTTATTAATCATAATCGGATTAAATTCATCACTGCTCATAATTTTGTTTTTTTAAAAATAAGACTTTTTTTATATATATATATGTATATACCTACCTACTACTGTTTTGCTTACAAATGCAATTGATGAAAATAAAATAAAAAACTTTCATTGTGTGCAAAAATTAAAACGTATAATAATAACAAAAAAAATTCACTTATTATCACATCACAACTACTTTCAGCTGAAAATGGTGTTTTTGTTTTTTTTAAGATTAAAATTCATGTTATAATGTTTTTATGCTCCAGTGAAACTTAACTAATGTATTTTTAATTGTCAACGATTGATAACGAAAATAGAAGTTTTTAACAAATTGTATTTTACAGTTTAGAGAATTATAGCCTATCTACAATGAACGCTCTCATTCCGCTCTCTACACGTAGCTATCTGTCAAACTAAGTTAAATGTATTGAACTATATGAAAGTGTCTACAATAGACACAGCAATGTCGCAGCCATTAAAAAAGTTATTTAACTTTTAACTTTTTCGCTTCCATTACGTTTTCAAATGTCAAATAACTGAACTTTGATAAATAGTTTGTATTGAAAAATAAAAAACAAAATATATCAGAATCAAAAATTTGTAAAATTATTAATTTTTTTCCTATCTAGGGTTAAATAATATCAAACCGTTATTTAAAATAGCTATACAATAAACTTTAAATTATTGAATATTTTTTAATACATGAAATTTGTAAACAAAACAATGTCAAAAAACGCTGTCATGTACATTTCATTGTGGGCACTCCTTTGTGGACTACGTAATGAGAGCGAGAGTGACATGAGAACGTCATTTTAGATAGGTCATTAGGTATAACTTTTAGATTCTAATTCGCAGTAAAATATTATTGAGATTCATATTACATATTTTTCTTATTTTAATGTACTATTTTTAAACAAAAGCACGAATCACATTTGAAACTATTCGGTTAATAAGCCATAAGATTAGCCAATCTAATATCATTGGTTCCCAGATCATACTTTAAAATATTTAAATTATTTATTACGTTCAATCATCAATTTAGCCCTCTTATGATTTTTAATTGAAATTGATGTTATTGAAAAAAGTTAACACAAAAATTACACATGGTGTAAATAACAACTGCACTTCGTAAATTATGCCGAATAATGTTAATGGCACTCGACTATTTTAAAAATTTCCTTTGGGTCAAAACAGTTTTTCACAAAATCGGACATAATTCGTTTCCAAAAATTTTTAAAATTTATCTTCATGCTGGATATGGGTTAACAAAATTCCAAGTCTTTAAATATTAAATAGAATAAACTTCGTTGTCAAAGAGCAGCACGTACACAAAATTGGAATCGATTAAACTGTTTTTAGTTAAGAACAAAAAAATTTAAATATTTACAACACAGTCCCAATTTGGTGTTGCGTTGGAGCAAAATTATTAACACTACTCTTACTGAAAAAAATCTTTATAAACCAATTTAGATATAATTGGATAAGCAGTATAGGACAAGCAATATGTAAAGATTATAATATAAAGTTGTCAACATTAATTTAAACCAGTCAATTCAAAAAAGATTGTCATCAATTCAAAAAAGATTGGGTTAATACAATAATATTCATGGCCTACACGTTAAAAATTATAATTATATAGCAATAGCTGGTTCAATTTTGAAGTTTCTTTGAAAAAAAAAGTCAAATTGAATTGACATCAATACCAATATCGAAGGGCAAGTAATGAAATATAAAACTTTTTTTACTTTTAACAAGTCATTTGTCAGAGTTACCCTAATTCGAACTTCCTTATGTTACTGACAATGTATACACTTCCAAAAATACACTTCCAAAAACTCAAAATAAACGTCCACATTTTAATTATTTAAGTAATAACCTCGAAGAAATTTCAAAGCTCTCTTATTTTCCATATACAGGGTGCCCCAAATCTTGCTTTTTAACAAGAAAGTAGTTATTTTAAAATATAAAAAAGAATTTATTAACTAAGTTGAAGGTGCTCTATCAATTGGCGATATTTTAAACTTCCGAAATTGAGATTTTCAAATAAGAATGGGTACTTTTCGACGTAAATTCAGATTTTGAGTCAAAAAATAAAAAAATATTTGTCTTAATAATTTTTTTTTTTGTTTTCTCCTTCCTTGGTTAAAAAATTGATACGCATTGTAAGGAATACCCTGTATAAAAAGCAGCTGAAATATATTACGTCCTCACACACACATATATTTAATTTAAAATTTATAAAATATATTTGTATAAATATATTTGATTCAATTTTCCTGTACATATAAAACTTTGACACTTCATTAGACATTAGGGTAGGACATTAAATAAACGGGCAGTAGTTTTTCTTTGTATGAAATGTCATTGTTATTTCAAAGGGGGAAATAAAAACTATAATAAAAAAATATTAAAAAAAAAAATACAAAACAAGATAATGTTAACCTTCTTCTTTATCATAATACATTCTAGTTACAATTTTTCATTTTATTTTCTGTTTTAAATTTATCGTATACACTTTATTCTTACGCGGTGTTTTTTTCATTATCCTCGAAAATTTATACGTATATCTTGAATATTTATGTACATACATATAAACATATTTACTCTCTTGACAATTTTTTTCTTTCTTTGCTTGCGCTTAAAAAATATTAAAAAAAACTTCAACGCTTTTCTCATCTTTTTCTATATCTACATTTTACTGTTATAGTTGTTGTTGTTGTATTGTATAATTGTTTCGACCATTTTGAAATTAGTCAGGCTTATAATGAGGCGGGAAAAAAACAGAAACAGAAAAACCAGAAATTATAACAAATGCAAAACACTGTTTACGATAAAAGGAACAAGGAAAAAATGTTAAAAAAAAAAAAAAAAATAATAAAAAAAAACACAAGAAATTAAAATTACAAAATGTAACACAATTTTCATAATAATACATACATATATCTGTAATAATTTAATAGTCTTTATGAGTCTATTGGGAAGTCGTTTGTAATAAAACGCTGTCATTTACAAAAAAAAAAAAAAACCAAAAAAAAAATGTCCTCGTATGTTAAACAAATGTTTTTATTACATACGTATGTATGTATGATACATACATCTGTATCATACATACAATTTTACTTATTAAAAGTGTAAAACTGTTATTTTTTTTTTTTTTTTTTTAATTTAAATTATAATGTTAAATATAATGAAAAAAAATTACAGAACCGGCTGTAATGTGAATTTTTTACACATTTCTAACACCGTTTTAAACCTTATTTTGCCATGTGGAAATTCTGTATTAAAATTAAGTATTTTACATACGTACATGTGTTTTATATGTGAGAATTTATTTGAAGAAATGGATTTCAAAAGGTGTATATGTATTTTATGAAAAGTGGAAATGTATTTTGATATTTTAAAAGGACGAATTTAAATCTTATTTCTTGTGTAACCTCCTGTATACACTTTTATTAAGTGAATCTTAAATTTTGGTGTAGGTATAATATTACATTAAAGTTTTTTTTGCTGTTAAATAAAAATGCTAATTTTTAATGTTAGCAGTTTATGAAAAGTGTTAAAGTTTTTTAAAATGTATAAAATCTTACGAAATTCCTTGGCTACCAATTTTTGGGTAAATCGCGTCGAAAGTTTAAGTATAATACACTTGTATTGTATAATTTTTTTCAGGTCCTGAAGATTTTCAAGTTCGTATAAAGTGAAAAAAAACAGAAAAATATTATTATGGTATTGAGAGACTCTCAACCATTAATAAATTTTATAATGTAAAATTACACAATCACACATTTTTAAGAGTTTAGACGCTTCTGAATTCTAGCACTATTATTTCCAGTGTTTCCGTGTTGGTAAATTAATACTTTACATTGATTACCTTATTTTTTCCTCTGTTTCTTATTACAAGGAGCCAAAAATGGTGTTGAATTACGAAAATTGAGTTTATTGACAAAGCCTTTAATAAATATATAGAAAAGTAGGGTTTGTTATATTTCAGAATTGTCAAATCATGACGTACAAGCAGGTTTCAATTGAAGATTACTAAAAGAAAATGACAAAAAGTTACATGATGTAGAAACGGAGACCAATGCTGATATTGCTAGTATATAAAAAGTTGATTTGTGAGATTAAATTAACACAACCCTTCCAATAAACAATTCATTGAAGATGTATTGGTATGATATTCCTTTAAAGTCCTTTTCTATTAGCCTAGCGTATTAACGACTAATCAATTAGCACCTATGCAATAAAAAACAAAAATCTTTAATACAGGGTGATCTGAAATTTGCTAAATAACAAAAATAAAACATTAAATTAAAATGTCAATTCAGAGAACGATTCAATTATTGAACTCAAAAAATTTTAAAAACATTTGTTATTTATATAAGATACTACATTACATTCTATCTATATACATTTTCATATAACTAAATGTAGATATTTGTATATGTGTTTAAGAAAGATAGTTAATAGTAAGCATAACTATGTTGTCTTTATTTAATTTTTAATCGGCTTTTAACGCTTCTAATCTGATTAGAACGTTTTCTTTATTGTTTTGTTTTATTATTTTGTTTTTATTATTATTTTTTTTTTTTCTTGTTATTGTTATTTTAAGGACGAATGAATATTATTACGATTAAATGTTGGTAGGCACATATATATACAACAACAAAAAAAATGTAGGCATTAAATAGATAAACAACATATTATATTATATACAGGCATAAAAACGAATAAAAAGGATTTGTTTAAGGATAATTATTATAATTACTGTAAATTTAGGAATCATTGTTAATTTTTTTGTTTTTGCTTTTTGTTTTTTTTTTTTTAGTAAATTTCTTAAATTGTTTTATGTAAGGATTTAGTTAAATGTTTATTTGTCATATAAGGATTGGGTGATGATAGTGATGGTATATGATGGTATAGTTGTTGTGATTATTATTTAAATTACCATTTTAAGTTTATTTTTTTGTATTTTTTACCTTAAGTCTTTAAAATTTGAGACATTTAAAAAGGGATATGGGATATTTAAAAAAAAAATAAATATGGCTTGTTGTTTGGGATTCAGTCCTATAAAAATAAAAGATTATTGCTTCTTTTTTTTGCAAAAAATTTAGTTTTAAAGAGATTAGTTTATATTTTATTGAAATTATTATCCTGTGAATGTCCTTTGTCAGAACATTAATCGTTATACGTGTTAATGAAAAATAATTAAAACCATAATTTTAATTGTTGGCCAAATGTGTAAGTTCTGTGATTAAATTTTGTATTGTGCGTGTGTACGGTTAATTTTATTTTATTTTATTTTACAGGGAGTATAGAGGGTATTCTGGGAGTAGTTATAAAATTTGATTGGTAAAATGTAAATGCATCGGTTTTAAGTATTTTTGCAGCAGCTTTTTGGGTATTTCTTTTAATATGTGTAGGATCATAAGATCTTGATGAGTATCAGTTATGCGCCCAAACAAAGAGACGTCGACAATAACACGCAATCCTTTATTTTGGAACGATTGGATTGTTTGAATATGAAGCTGCTTAGCACAACCTCATATTTAAATGCAGCACACCCAGACTAGCTTTAGTGTTTTATTGAATATCTAAACTTTGATATATGTTGAAAGAAAAAACTTCTTCTAATAAACCATTGCAGTTAACTGTATTTAATACCAAGTTCATCCTTCTTTTTCTTGACGTGTTCTTACCATTTTAATTGTTGCGTCAAGTGTTTGCCCATATACAGTATTATAATGGCAACATTATTTGTCATGACTGAAGCAGGTTTCTGTATTCTTTTGTTTGTAAAATTTACATGTGTAAACTTGTTTAACTGCTTCCTATGGGCACTCTCGCGTATATGCTTTTAAACTGTATTCCTCTCCTTACTGTATATGCTGTATATGAAAAACTATGCTAGAAAAGTATGACTTTATAATATCTACCGAATTTTTCGAGAGCGATCGATATAATTTGTCCTTCAAGAAAGGCCTTTATGCCATATTTTGTTGAAAACTTGTGAAATTTCCAATAAGACAGCGGAACATATTTTTTTTTCTTCAAGCACATTGTCTATGTAAGGTTTACGACACGATAAACTTGTTCTATTGTTGAACGCTTATTCCTTAATCTATATTGGTGATTTAGGATGATATTATGGTCTTCTATCAAAGGTTGAAGTCGTGCTAGAAGCAAATTTTTTAAACAATTTAGAGATCACTGGTAGTTTTTCAATCGGTCTATATGATTTAGTTGGTGATTTACCAGGTTTGTGTATCATAATTACTTCTTCAACCATTCTTGGCTTGGAATATAACTTTTTTTTATTTTAAGTGCTAACATTTCAGCTGTTAGACTAATAAGCCTGTCCTAGGCCGTATAACATATAAGTGCGAGATCTTATAACATATAGAAACGTTTTAGATTTTTAACAGATGCAATTTTATTTTGTTTATATTGAAATAATTTTGTATTTGATTTATATGATATTCTATATCTGTGAGTTATATTATTCAATTAAATTATGTATTTATATTATTTTATTAATGTATTTTTTATTAAAGATATACAGTTATTGATTACTGATTATGCCAATAATTTGAACCAAATAGCGAATGATAGCTTAGTCAAGTCGAAAACCAAATAAAAGTTTTTTAATTTTCGTTGGGATTCGAATCAGCGCCTTTCGCAATAAAGGTCGGCACTCTAACCATTGTACTACCCTCTCGCCTTAGTTTAAGTGTTGCATTTTATGATTTGGGTCAATATAGTAATGTAGTCAATATAGAGCCTTTAGTAATAATTTTAGAATATCTGCAGTTATCAAATTAAAACTTGAAGTTTTATTTAGTTTTAGGCTTTTAAATAAAGTAGTTCCTTCCCTGCTCTTAGTTTCTTTACTTTCGGTTTCTCGTTAATTTACATTGGCAACAGATTTTATAATATTTAAATTAGATTTTAAAAATTTAATATTTTTAAAATCTTTTTTATAGTTGCGTAGAAATAAAACTATCGATGCCCATTAATCAAATAGCCATAAAAACTTTTTAAACACTTTTATAAATCTTACCAAACATAAAATTATTCCCTTTCTTTCCTTTTTATCAATCTATTATAAAAAATTAAATTTATTTTACACACTCTAACAACATATTCTTACAAAATTAAACACATTGTATACTTTTTCAAAAATTAACATAATTCTCTTCCTTAGTTTTACTAATATTAATAGTGTATTCTTTACTTTTTTATTGTATGTTTGAATAAAAATCCTTTTAATCCTTTTCCTCTCTCACTCCTCTCATTTTCAGTTATTTCCCGCGTTTTAAACAAATCTTTCTCAACTAAAATTTTAAGCATATATATATATATATATATATATATATATATATATATATATATATATATATATATATATATATATATATATATATATCAGTCTCTGTATATAAGTTTATATTAGTGAATAACCATAGAATATTTAATCAACATACATTACATAAACATACATACATAAACATGTGTGTATTAAAAAAGAATATGTAGTATATTAATACTCGATTATCCTGGAATATACATTTTTTTTTTTATACCACTTAAAAGCTTTCTTTTCTTTTCTTGTTTTATAAACTTATAATACATATACACACTTAAGTGAAACCAATTTTTCACTTCTTCCTGTATCTATATATATATATATATTTTTTTTTTCTTTATTTAACTTTGTTCCCCATACATCCTAATTTTAGTTTTTTTTTTTTTTGAAATATATAGTGATTTTGTTATACCCTTTCTTCTTTTAATGCAGTCCTTACAGTCAAGGGATATATATATATATGTATTTTTTTTTCTTCTTACTCTTATAAAATGTCAATGTATTGGTAATGCTGTTATATATTTTTAAGGATTTTTTTTTTCTATATACAATGAATAAATATAAAAAAAAAAATGTAAATTTGTAGATACATGTAATTGTGTTGTATGTAATATGACAATGTTTCATCAGTCATTTTCATTTTCTCTAGTAAAGCGTTAAAAAAAAAAAAAAAAAAAAAAAAAAAAAAAAAAATTTAGAAAAGAAAAACCGTGTTATCCTTTATATTTCTTTCAAATATTACTACCAAAAACAGCTTATGTACAACATGAATTCATACACGAAAAAAATAAGTACAAGGAACAGAAAAACAAGAAAAATAAAAGCAAAAAAACACATAAGTGATCCTTGTATGATGTAATATCATAAAAGGATATAAGTTTTATTGTTGGTGAAAACAATTCAGGAAATTGTATTAAGTGTGATTAAAATTTTAATTTTAGTGAAATATATGAGTGTTGAGTGAACAATTTAGATTGAAGAGTGTGAAGTTGAAATTTTTATGGGAAATTAATGATGTTATATAACATACAATTAATTTCGTGACCAACGTACAAAAGCTGAGTATTCATAAGAACTTAGATTCAGTTGGCGAATTTAAATGCCGAAAAGAGAATGAGAAAATAATTTAGTAATACACTATTAATACTTTATTATAAGTATTTGTATCATTTTATTAGCAACTGTGATCTATGAGGCAGTTTTTAGTTCTCCTGAGGCTAAAAATATAATTAAGTTGGGAGCCTTTACAGTAATACCGATCCTAATATTAATTTCCTTATAATTTTATAATACAAATATTTTTTTATATATATATTATATAAAATAAGTGCCTCGGTGGATTACTGGGTAAGCATTTGGCTTACTAATTAAAGGACTATAAGTTCGATTGCCGTACGGGTCATTAATTTCTAATTGGAAAATCATTTTTCTTTACAAATCCCCATGGTGACCAAATATATACCTATAGTAAAATATAAAATATATGATATTTTTTTTTTCTGTTACTCCTCGTTGGAGCATAGGGCATCCATTTGTCTTTTCCATTGGAGTCAAACGTTCAACAACAAGTTGATCTCCTACAAGTTTTTGGATTAGCTGTGCCATCAACTACCTTAGGGGTTTCATTCTAGGGCCATTCTTGCTATGTTAGTTGGTGGTTTTCTCAGAGTGTGACCTCATTACCGGTACTCCGCCTGTAATCGGCCATAAGTCCCTATTACTGATAATGTTGGACCAGAATTTTCTATATATGATTCTTTAACACTTATTCGCGAATACTTGAAGCTTTTGTCTTATGTTGTTTATAGTCAGCCAAGTTTCACTTCATAGAGAAGTGTTGACATTACACATGCTTTGAATATTTTAATCTTAGTTTATTTTGTTATTTGGCCGCTTTTCCATATTAGGGTTAATTCACCAAAGGCGACTCTGACTCTACATGGTCTGTTGTTGACTCTTCTTCTGTAAGCTGGTAGCCTTTACAGTTACTAATTGAAAGGGTGCGATGTACCTAGGTAGCACATTAACAATAAATGGATGTACAAGACTACAAAAATATATGATATAAACAAAATAAATAACATTACAAATAAATTTAATAACTAGATCTGCCACGCCTGAAAAGGAAAGTCATGCTTCACTCCCTTATCACATGGTACGACGAAAGGGACTGTTTATAAATAAATAAATGAATAAATAAATTATATAAAATGTTGTGGCCAGACTCTGGTGAAAACGTTTAACAAAATTTAAGCAAGACCCAAGACTAATATAGACTCTTTAGCAAATTTTTGATCTAGTCTAATTTAAGATTTAATCCAAAATTAAAATTTCCATGACTGTCTTATAGCATAGCATTATGTACAAATTTAATTCAAAACAAAACAAGAAAAACAAAAAACACATTCTAAGGATACATTTTATATCCTTACACATATAATAAAACAGAAAAAAGCGAGAAAACAAAACAACAACAACAACAAAAACAACAATATCAGCTATATATCCATTTGTACTTCTAATAAGGATTTTTCTTGTTGACGCTAGTTTAACAGACCGTAAATTTTTCCAGAGGGATTTTTTTTTTTTTGCCAATTTTTATTAGATCCTTTTTTTTCATGTTTCATTTATTGTTAATATATTTTAAGTACATTTGAATGTACACATATATATATGTACCATATATACACACACACATATTCATATAAAAATATATTAGTTAAAAATTGTGTTACTTTTATTACTGATTTTATTCTGGTTGTGTGGTTATATATGGTATATACATATATATATATATATATATATATAAATAGCTTCAATTTTTTTTTTTTTGATTTTTTTTTAATATCCTTTTTTTATGTTTTTATTTTTTTTTTTATCTTAATATTTTGCTTAGTATTTGTAATTTTTTTTTTTTAGGTTATACTCTTAAAATGTTTTTGCTTCGTTTTAGTTTTTGTTTTTGCAATAAAAGCAACAAAATTGTATATTAATTTTTGCAACATTTCCATAGCTATTGTTGTTGTTATTGTTGTTGTTGTAAAAATTTATTGATGTGATCTAAACTATGTATGTTACCATTTAAAAAAAAAAATCATTCTAAAAATTTGATGGGTTGATAGGGATATTGAAAATGTAAAAGGTAGGTTCATTAATATATATATATATATATATATATCTATATATAATTCAGCGGCTATCTATATATATACATATATATATACATGTATGTTAATTTGAATGTTCAATTCAAAAAGGTAAAATAAAATGAGATAAAAATGAAATGAGCGACAAACAAAAAAAACAACAATTTCATTCCTAAATAGGTGATAAACGAAAGAAAAGGACATGAAAAAAAAAAAAAAAAAAAAAAAAACAAAAACAAGAAGTTTTTCTTTTTTTTTCTTTGATGTTTTTTACATCTTGTTACACAGATATTATGATGGTAATAAAAAAAAATATATATATAGGTATATATTGGATGATGTTATTGATAATGATGATAATACTATATATATATATATAATGGTGATATGGTTATGGTCGGTCAAATTAAGCCACGCCCAATGTTATTGTTTTTGCCTTTTCTTGATTTGTTTCGTTGATGATATCTAGGTATACGAAAATGAAGAAAACGCTTCATTATTTTTAATATTGTGAATATATATACAACAATAATAAATAATAGGTATATATATATATATATGTTAGCATACCTACATACAATTGTTTTTCTTTATTGTTTTAATAACAGTTTTGTATGTATAAATAAATGTTAAATAATTGATTGCGATTAAATATTATATTTCTGATAAGGTTAAATGACTATTTAAATAAAATGTAAAAGTTAGAAGTCTAATTCTAGGCGAAGAGTACTGAGAGTTCCAAAAATAACATGTTTTTTTGATTTATTCGAAATTTGGTGAAATGTTTTTATTGTCTTTTGATTTATTCCAAATTAGGTGAAATGTTTTTGTCGTCCATTTTAAAATAAAAATTTAAGAAAGGTAATTTCAAAATTTAATTCAACCTTAAAGACAAATTAAAACAAGTTATGATCTAAATTGGGGGAATTTCTATTAAATTACTTTTAATAGGTTTCAATAACGGCTGGGTGGCACAGTTGTTAGATTACCGACCTTTCATGCGAAAGACTCGGGTTCGAATCCCAGTGAAAGTGAAAAAAGCTTTTCAGGTTTTCGACTCGACAAAACTACGATTCGCCATTGAACTCAAATGATTGGCATAATCAATAACTAATAGCTCTACATCTTTAATAACAAATACATTAATATAATAATATAAATAAATAATTTAATTGAATACAGATACAAAATACAATATAACGGAATACAATATAACTCAAATACTAAATTATAATAAGACGAATATAATAGGCCCCTCAATTCTAATATGTTCCTATCATATAGATAGGCTTATTCGATAACAGTTGAATAAAGAGAATTAGCACTTAAACAAGAAAAAAAACAGATTGCGCCAACTTTGGTCCAACATCAAAGTTTTTTGAATTTACCAAATTAAATAACAGATTTAATATCATACTTTCTACGTTATGACCTAAAACGATTTTGAGATATTTAAATTTTTTTTTATTTCCTCCACCATTATTGATCAATTAGGATTTTCGTATTTAGAAATGCGTTGAAGTACTGGACTTACTGGAATTTCCAACTAAACGAATATTATTACTACATTTTGACATTCTGAACTTTACCATATTTTAGGCATAAAACCTACCAATGCTTTTTAAAAAATAGGTATGTAAAACCTATCTAGATTATAGATAAGTTATTTATTGTTGTAAAAGAGCTCTGATTACAATAGTTTATCTTCAAAATTGTATTTTAAACAATGATATAGTTTTTAACTACATTTTTCTTAAAAGTTTATTTTGTTCTTCGATCCTTTTCTTCACAAATAAACTTCACAAACGTATGTTCTTAAAAAATTAAAAATTTCGTAATTTATGTACACCTTTTTCAAAACTTAAGAAAAATGGATATTATAGCAGTATAAAGGTCAATGAAGTTCGTATTATTACCCTCCATTCTTTTGTACAGTCTTTTTTTGTTACAATGTTGCCTCACGCGAAATTTATTAGGTGTAATACAGTGGGTTCGAGTAGTTGTCATACAACTTCTTTTTTTACATGATCATTATTCTATACCTAATGAAGTTCAAATTTCTAATGTACCGGATCTATATATTTAATATGTCTAAAATTTTGGCAAAAATCGTTCAGTTTTATGGCCAAAGTTTGTACAAAATTTGGTTGGTTTACTATGGTAGGTTCGAGTAGTTGGCACTCTTGGAACTTATTTCACAAGATGTGCCAAGAGTTTCAATTCAACTTATATATTCTTTTGTACTAATACGTTGTGTATTTAAAATTTTGCAAAAAATAATTAGATGATATAATATCCAATTTTGCAATTAAAAATGTATGATATAATATTCAATGTCTCGGTCATAAGTCATTATAGTGCTGACACAGTTTTCATCGTTTCTATTAGATTCATAAAATTGAAACAATTTTCTCCAAGCTATTAAAATGAATTAATTGTTCGCTTCTTCTTCATTTAGTTTTTCAAAATTTCCGTCGGCAAATTTAATATAAATATAAAAATACCTATGATTACTTTTATTTTATTGATTACTTTTGTTTAAAGTATTATTATATGTAATTGTCATAATAGTTTTAGCGGAGTTTGAAGTTATGTACTTCTTAATTTGGCAATTAATGATAAATTAAAAAATTGAAGGAACAACATTTTAGATATGAGTCTATGGACTTAATATGTATAAAAATCTTGTCTTATTCAATCGAATGCTCCTTTAAGCATTTATACCTAGGATTGAATTTTTAGTTTCAATTTTAGTTCTATTCCATTCTTTAAAAATTCTAGCTAAATTTTTTTAATAAATTTTAACGATTTTAGAAAACAAAAATGAAATTACAATTTTACAACAAATATATAGGTATAGAATATATTTGCGATCTAATATAAAAGCAAATTTCTAAAATAGGTACCAAAGTACATATTTAAACATATGTGTAAAAAAGTATTGATCTGATCTACAAAGAAAATATATATAAGTTCCAATGTATACATGTACATATATATATAAAAAAAAATTTAGCATCATCATAAAAATAATAATAATATACAAAATACTTTACAAGTAAGTTACAAAATAGGAGGGAATATGTATAACATGTATAGATACATATAGGTATATAACAGATTTTCCTGATATGTATATAATATACAAAACCACAACAAAACATACATAACCCACAACCAAAAAAAAAAAAAAAAAAAAAATTGTGTTGTTATTTTTTATTTGAATTCCCTTTAAAAATGTTCATTTCAAATTTATATGCTTAAAGCGTTATTTCATATTATCGTACTCTATATTATAATACTTGTACTTATTTGTTGTTATTGTTGTACTTACTAAGAAAAAAAAAATTCTACTATAGATTTTATTTTTCATGTTTTTTTCGCTTTTATCATTGCGATCGACCCTCTTACGCTTCATTTAATTTATTTATTTTCGCATATATATTTATATATATATATATATATATATATATACTTTATGTCTACTTAAATTTTTATATTTTTCTATATATGTATATATTCTTGTTTAAATGTTTAACATGACTACTCCGCTTACTTTTGATCTAAAAATTGTATCTTTTTATCTTTATATTGTACTTATTAAAAAAAAACCGAGTTATTGGAAAATTTTTCAAAAAATTTTGAAACTGAATTAAATACTTATACAAATTGAACTGTTATTATAATGTTATTTTTACATTAGAATAGAGTTGATTAATTACATTTATCGATAAGTTAAAACCTAGTGAAAACAACAGCTTACCTATAATACTTTTTGGAAGAACATAAATACAAGATAAACATTAAATATCGTTTAGGAAAACCGAAAAGCTGAGCATCAATCAAAACAGCTGTAGTCAGATTAGTAAATGTTATACCAATCTATGCAGCTGCATAAAACTTCAAAATGTTATTTGTTTGACGTAAGAAATGTCACATAACCCTTCCGTAAGAATGGAATAAAAGTATTTCAAAATTTAAGTGCTAACTGTTCAGGCTATGAGCCTTTCTATTCAATACGTACATATTGGAACAGGTGACATATTATATTATTATTATTAGAATTGGTCTTAATGAATTCCACATACAATTTAAATATGAGATAGTACTAGCTCTTATAATATGTAGAAACGTCTTACATTTTATTTATATTGAAATAATTTTGTGTTTGAGTTACATGGTATTCTATATCTGTGAGTTATATTATTAAATTAAATTATTTGTTTATATATCTTATGGTAATGTATTTTTAATAACTTATATAATTATTAATTAATCGTTATGCCATTAATGTGAACAGATAAAAGTTTTTTTCACTTTTACGGAGGATCGAATCCGAGCCCTTCGAATTAAAGTTAGTGACATGCAGCCAGTTTTTTCAACACAAATTAAATAATATACACTTTTATATGATTTTAATTTGACTTACGTTTATTATTCTTGTAATTGTTAAGATACATCAGAGAAACCATCTTATGTACGTAATTTCTCACAGTTGTTTATTGGCTCGTTAAGTTTATTTTGGTCAATTATTTTATTTTAAAATTTAGTTTGTTATAGGATTCCCCGGTTCCTTTGTTTCTTCTTTTATTTATTTATGGGAAAGTCTTTTCTTTTACAGTTTAAAAAAAAAGTACAAGTTTAGGAAAGCTGTCAAAAGTCCCAGTCCCAGAGACTTTTGACTTGCTAGTTAGAAGTCTTAATTCCCCGGGGACTTGTGACTCGTTCAATGATTAATAAGTCCCCCGAAGACTTATATAAATTGGAGATTTTGAACATACCACTATACCTACATATACCCAGCCGCTGGTACACTTTCAACGCTCTTATTGAGTGGCTTACTTCTTTTAAACTTCTAATTAATAGGTACAATAATATTTAAAAAATATTAGAAACATTTGTGCACCCGAGATTACCATTAGTATAAACTTTGGTAATCTGAGGTGTAGATATTAAAATATAGAGGTTATAAATGCTTTGACAGTAATATTGGTGCGTGTGGGGAAACAGTATCTTTGAAATATAAAGTTAAATTTGAAAATTTGATATAAAAATTTAACATATAAAGGATATCCATTTTTACTCAGTCGTGTTCAGAACCTTGTTGCATTGCATTGCATAACAAATATTATCAAATATTATTATTATATTAAATTTTAGAAATCGAAGTTCATTTAATTAGGCACCTAAATCAAACGATTTCGAATAATTTCCTATAAGAAAATTATACAAAAAAACACACAAATAACCACAAAAAATAAACTCCATAACAAATTAGAGGAACTTGTGAGTTTTTTTTTTCTATTTCAATTGATAACATTAAAAATTAATATAAAAGTTATGATTGTTTCTTTTTATATATATAAATACTGTACCTTATATACAATTTAAGTAATTCTAAATTTATAAAATATAATAGGCATGTACCCTTGATATAAATATGTACGTGTGTATAAATCCCTGCACTGCAACTATGTATGAAAGATTAAATAAAACATACTTCATTTTTATGTACAATGTTTTATATACAAAACATATAGGAATAAAAACCGAAATTAATAAAAACTACATTATCAATATAAATATTTACATGTAGTTGTATATCTTTGAAATATGATGAAAAGGAAAAAAAAAAAAATTGAAAAATCAAAATAATACTACCTAAATGCTAAAAAAATAAAGCATTTTTTATTTTTTTCTCAAGCTACAAATTTTTTTAACCAACCATAATATCAATAAAAAAATAAAACTACAACGAATATCCAATATAATATAAGTTGAGAAAAAATCGTGAGTTAAAAATTGAAATGTGTTAACTTACATTTAATTGGTTTTTAAAAAAAAATGAATATTTCTTTATGTTTATTTATATTAATATTACATATCATAAATAAAACGTCAGGTACTGAACATCTACGCCACCTAGGTCCCATCGTTAAATTTAGTTCACACAATGCCGCTAACTATAATAATCAAATGATGTCATATGAAGTTTTGATAAACATTTGATATGAATAAATATGATATACAAAATCATAACCCTAACTTTAATAGTAATAACCAATCAAACGCATAAAATGTCAAACATAAGCATTTAATTATTAAAAATTTATGTATTTTAAATTCCGTTTTAATTTCAGCTTTTGTTACTTTTCATTTCTTTTCAAATTAGTTTCGTCCGTTTCGTATGTGTAGGACTTGACGAATGATAGTTATGACTATTATAATTAGTTATATGAAAAGTCATACAATCGTACAAAGCCATGTGATATCATAATACAACGGCTGGGTGGTACAGTGGATAGAGTGCCGACCTTTCATGCGAAATGTTCGAATCCGGGTTCGAATCCTAGTGAAAGTGAAAAAACTTTTATCTGGTTTTCAACTCGACTCAGCTACCATTCGCCTTGAGTTCAAATTAATGGCTTAATTAATAATTAATAATTATATATCTTTAATAAAAAATACATAAATATAACAATATAAACAAATACAAAAATGTAAACAAATAATTCAATTAAATAATATAACTCACTGATATAGAATAACATATAAATCTAATACAAAATATTACAATATAAACAAAATAGAACTGCATATATTGAAAATCTAAGACATTTCTACATGTTATAAGGCGTAGTACTATCTCATGTTTAAATTGTATGTGGAATTCATTTGATCAGTTCTATATATGAATATATCTCCCCTGTTCCGACATGCACATATATAGTCAGGCTGTTTAGCCTATCACAGTGAACAGTTAGCACGTAGAGGTGCGGGCAAAAAAAAAAAAAAAATAAATTACTATTATAGTTAGGAGTAATATAATTTTATTTACATTTGAAAATATTGCATACTTTTAGGGCAATTAACTAAAATTATACCACAATACTGTTTGGAGTACATTCAGACTAAATATCAATATTCTTGAGATATTTGCTGTATCTACCATATTTTGTTTAAAAACCGGCAAAAAAATATATGTATACATACCTAAAGATATACCTACATATATATAAATATATAAAATCACATGTAAAAGAGGTATCAAGAGCAAATTCATAATACCTATCATACAAATAATATTTTACATTCTCTAACTAAATATAATATATGACATAGTAGGTACATATCTACTTATTTTTTATATTTTACTTATATATTTTGCTTGTATATTTTTTTGTATTTGTATATAATATGTGTATTTTGTTCTATTGTCATTTCATTTCAATTAATTTTATTTTTCTCTTCATATTTTTTCTTTTTTTTTTTATTTTTTCTTCGACCATAAAAAATACGATAAAACATGAAAAAAAATTAATGTATACATGAAAATTGAAAAAAAAAAAAAATGAAAAAATTGTATGGTTAAAATGTATGTATATATAAAGTCAGAAAATAAAATATAACAAGAGAAAAAAAAAGCGATATATTTTATATACTTACATACGTATATAATAACATAAAATACAAAATAGCAACAAAACAAATCCCAATTTTCTTCTTTATCACATAAAGAAAACCAAAAAAACAAAACAATTTCTACCCTCCCCTTAGCTACCATTTTTCTTGCTTGTCTCAATATAAAAAAAAAAACTCAAAAAAAAAAACAAAGCACAAAAAGATAATATATTTTATAATATAAAATATAATATATAACATATACAAATAACAACAACAACAACAAAAAAAACAGCAACAATATAGTAACATAACATCCAATACAACATAAATACGTTTAACTAAACAGCAATATTCGAAATACAAAAAAAAATAGACAACATAAGAAATACTTAATAACCAAATTAAAAAAAAAAAAAGAAACAGAAAAAAAAACGAAGAGATTGAAACAAACAGTATAACAGAAACAACAACAACAACTACTCTCTAAAATCAAAAACAAGAAAAAAAAAATATACACCACTCCCTTCTTTCAAAAACGTATAAAAAAAAAAAAAATTAAATAAATACAAAACAACTCATCTACAACAAAATAAAGCAGAAAAGAACAACAACAACAAACAAAAAATAAAAAAGATGAATGTATAGTTAAAAAATATGTTGTATCTACAAGATACAACACAAGTTAAAAACCACCGAAGAGACTACTATCGCGTGAGGTCTCTCTTATCCTTCTTTTCAAATTTTTTTTTTCTGTTTTTTTTTTTTTTTTTTTTTTTAATTTACACAAAGTGAAATAAAATACAATATTTTCTTATCTATACATACTAGCTGTATCAAATATATATATATACATATATACTTATATACTCTCATATAAATACATAAATACATTTTACAAACGTTTTGTTGTTGCTGTTATTCATGATGACGGCGAATAATCAACTTAAAAATATAAATGAATGTACAATATTTTCTTATTCTATACCTATTATTATTTAAAAACTCTGAAACATTGAAAAAAAATTTGCGACGGCAACACAGCGAACAACCGAACAAAACATAAAACGAACGAACAAAACCAGCAGCAGCAAATAGCAATAATAATAATAATAATATAACAAGAAAATTAATAACA
This sequence comes from Dolichopus griseipennis, assembly GCA_963082915.1. NCBI lineage: Eukaryota > Metazoa > Arthropoda > Insecta > Diptera > Dolichopodidae > Dolichopus > Dolichopus griseipennis. The sequence goes on along the minus strand of OY720443.1, from coordinate 71,107,344 downwards.
ACAACAACAACAGCAAACATCTAGAAATAAATAAAAATTGACGACTGTTTCAAATGTTTAGTAGTTTGCCCCGCCGTATTATACAATATACAACAACTCCAACAACAGCAACATTAAAAATTAACAACAACAAAAACAACAAATTTTTCAATTCGATTAAAAAAAAAACACAATATACATATATATATATATATATATAAATGTTAAAATCAAGTTTGAATTCAATTCAACATTATCATCATTTTGTTGTTGTTGTTTCGAAAAAAAAAAAATTATACTTCTATTGGTCTTTTTTATCATGTATATAACAGTATATTATATAGTACAACAACTGCTATATTCCATACAACAACAACAATATATATTATATTTGCTGATATTGATGTTTTTTAAATAATAAAAATGATTATGATTATTGATAACACAAAAAAAAATATAGTATTGATAATGATGATGATAATGATGATTAAAAAAAAAAAAATAATAATATGAACTGATGAATATCTACACTGTATTAATAAATATACATTTGTACAATATTGTATTGTATTGTGTTATATTCTGTTAGTTCTTCAGTTTATAGTTAATATTTTTTTTTTCTCTTCACTTCTTCATATTTGTTCGTGTTTTTTTTTTCATTTATTTTTTTTTTCAATTCATTCATACATTTTTTTTTTCTCTCTCTTATTTTTTCTTTTTCTGTCTACACTACATTTCTATATTTATTTTTTGTCTCTTTTCTTCTTTCATATATTTGCTCTTATACTATTTTTCATATTTGTTTTTTTTTTTCAATTTTTTCTATTTTCATCCTTTTCTTACAACAAATGTTTAGTAGTAGTATTTTTTAATGTATGTATTGTATGTAATACACGTAACTGATTTTGTTGTTGCTGCTGTTAATGTTACAAAAAAAAAAACAGTTTTCTTTATGGTATTTTGTTGTTGTTTTTGTGTTATTTGTATTATCATTGTTTTTTTTTTTTATTATTTTTATTATTATTATATTGTTCTTCTTTTGCTTGCACATTTTGTTGTTTAATACTCCTGCTGTTTTTATGTTAAAAAATTATGTATACACATGTATAATTATAAGTATATATATATATATATTATGTATATATAACAAATATACAACTACCTCAAAATTGTGTTTTCATTTGTATAAAAATATGAAAAAACAAAAAAAAATAAAAAACAATAAAAGAGAGAGAGAAAAAGAGTAAGAGAGAAAATTGGGAATTAAAAAAAAAAAAAATTAGTATTAAGTAAAGTAATATAAAAATATGTAATTCTAAACAACATTTTATGTGTTGCTAGCATTATGTTGCTGGCTTTGTGTGTTTTTTTTTTTTTCATTTATTGTTTTTTGGTTTTCTTTATTATTAATATTTTGTTTCTTGTTTTTTTTTTTTATTTTTGTTGTAAATAAATGTTAATCTTCTTGCTTGCCTGTCGGGTTGAATTTGTCAGCAACATTTGTTTGCATGTTAGTCTTATTTCGACTGTTAAATAGATTGTATCGTTTGTTCGCCTCTGATATACTTATAAAAAAACTAAAAATAAGAAAAATAATAATTACTTATATATTTATTTATATATGTAATTTTTTTTTTTACAGTTACTAATTTTTTTTATCTAACGGCATATTTCGAAGTTTTTAAAAAAAAAATTGGTTTTTAAAGTAAGAAAACGATTTTGAAATTTTAATTCAGAGTATAGAACTCACATATCGTAAAACTCGTGATGTGTTAAATAATAAGAAATTCATAATTGTATGCTATCATATAAGAATATAAGCATATGTAATTTTATATAACATATAGGTATACAAAATTATTTGGTTCATATCCTTACAACAACAACAATAACAAGAAATCAGGTTGCAAAAATAAATAGAATAAAAAATAAATACAAATATGAACATATTGCAAAATAAAACTAAAATTGATAACGAAATGTTAAAACAAAATTTAAAGAAAAATTTTAATTTAAATTAAAAAATAAATTGTTTAACATTGTTTTTTTTTTTTTTTTGGGATTTTAAAACCGTTATTTTGAAACTGTTTTTTCGAAAATGAAAAGAAAAATAACATTAATTTCAAAGTGTTAATTATAAAAAAAATATAATTATATTAAATTTAATTAATAATTTATATAGAAAATAAATTAATGATTATTACCAAAGAAAATAAGTAATTACGAGTGTATTAAAAAAAAAATATATATATATAAAACAATAATTAAAGTGTTAATACAAAATTAAATGACAAAATGTCGTAAACGAAAAATTTAATTAAAAAAAAAAATTAATTAAAAAAATAAGAAAAAAATTCTAATTAGAAAATTTATTTCTAATTTGTGATATTGGTAACAATGATTCTAAACAAATTTATTTAAAATACTGCTTTGTTTTGTTTTTTTTTGAAAGTTAATAATTAAGTGAAAATTATTTAATTGCATTTAAATTTAATTAAAAAATTTAAAAAAATTAAAATTTAATTTAATTTTGAAAAAAAAAAAGAAGGAAGTTAAGTGCAGAAAATTCAACTTTGATAAGTTGAAATTTTTTAATAACAAAAAATAAAAAATCTAATAATATAAAAATAAAAATTTTTTTAACGACAAAGGATTGAAAATTTTTCATAGTGCATGGTATGTTCAAATCAAATTTTTAATTGATTATACATATATATATAATTAAATTATATTGGTATAAGTACCTAATTAAAGTCCATATTTTTAATTTAAATATTAAAAAAAATAATAATATTTAGGTATACCTAGGTACTTAATGTAAAATCTAAAATTATAAAAATTTCATTTAGTTCGTTCATAGAATTTAATTAAGTTTTCATTGCTGTTTAAACAAATTAAATTTACGTACCTAGCACCTACCTACAAATTTCATTTTGTTTTGCGAAATAATTGCTTAATGAACTGTAAAAATTTTTATGTATTTTTACACGAAGTACCTATAGTAGTTATACTTTTATATAGTCTTGTTTTTATATAGTTATAATTTTTGATAAATATTTTAAAATTAAATATTTACAACAATTTAAAAATGGATAACCTTTGTATGTGAATGTGAGTGTATCATATAATGTCTTCCTGTTTCCTATTTCATTGTATTTTCTAAAAAACGTATCTTTTTGACCTACAAGTATGCAATATTCATTTGTTACAGGCTTTTCTATTTATTAGCACATTTTCGAAAAATTTTGTAAAAATGTGCCTATATAGCTTCACTCTGTCCGTCTGTCCCTTTTTTATATAAGTGCTATTTACTAAATGTTCAACTTATAGACTAATAAGCCTCTCTATACCACGTAGGCACATGTTTGGAATATATATATAACATCTGATCTCGAAACAATTTATATTCAAGCGATATATTCTATATATTTTATATTTAAGGAATTTTACTTAAGTCTCGAAGAATCCTAATATTTGTTTCACAGTGTCATAGTCCAGAATGTAGCTACATAATAATATAATCCTAAAATACTCTAGAACATTATATGAAATATAACAACTATTTCTTCAACTCTTGGTTAATTGAGAATAATCGTTATTACTAATTTATGTCCATTGAACTTTTCAAGTATACCTCCCCAGTACCTATTTATTTAAATTAGACTTACATTTTTATTCCTTTTCTTTAATACATATGAAAATATTTTTTAATTCTTTGCATAACTTATATTTCTATACTCTAAGTACCTATATTCTCCAAATCTCTCAAAATATCTTCTTGTTTATTAATCCATTAGAACCCTATTAGATAGTTTTCCTATAATTACCAACTTAGATACTAATTAAGAACTTAGGTACATCAACTATATTAATTAGTCTTAGAACTTACAACTCTAATCCATTAAAAAATTTTTTAAATAAAAGTAAAATGAAAAATAAATAGTTTTAAAAAAATTAATATGAAAATATATTTCGAAAACCCTTCGGAATTGAGATCTATAAAAAAACTGTTAGATAATTTTAAAAATTTTAATTGTTTAATTAACTTACTAAATATAATTTTTAAATAATTAAGCAATGGAACTTGCTAAGACTATTGCAATATTAAATAGGTATAGAGGGAAGAAATTTTCTTGTAAAAAACATTTTGTGATTTTCCGTCGGAAAAATTTTATGCAATTTTTTCATAGAAATATAAAGCAATATTTCGTCATTCATTAATTGACTATAAATAACTATTTATTTTCTATATTTCTTAATTATTAGGTAGGTAATTATATATTCGACTTTAACTTATTGTCGATTAAGATTTTATAGTATTAATAATATTAATTAATTAGATTTTCATAATTAGAAGAGAGATTAACTTTAAAATTTTTATCTATTACTTATATAATTAAAATAAATAATTATTGATTTATTAAAGTTTTTTTTACTTTAGATTATTAACAATCCAAAGTATTAAAATATGAGACTCTATACATAGGTATTTGATATTTAATCTTATAAGTTTTTCTTTTAGGTTGTGGATAAACAACATTGAATGTTTTGTATATATACGCATTACGGGGGCTTCTTTAACTACCTTTTTTTTACTAATTTTCTTTAATATGTTTTGTCATTAAAGATATTGAAATAGTCAATTAAAATTATAATTAACTAAATCTTCCAACTAAATTTAAATTGAATATTTTAAGGAAGGGGAGTTTTTATAAGTTTTAGTAATGTGATGTGATCTGAATTGATGATTAATAGGTACCTACCATTCTATAATAGTAAATTATTTTTACAAGTTAGGTAAATCATAGGAAATTATTGAAATAGAAAATAGACATATGATTTTTAAAATTTTTTTAAATTAATAATTGTGTGACCTAAATATTAAATTTAGTTATAAATAGAAAAGTTTTTCTTAATTATCTTTGAAATGAAAACTAATTTTTTCGAATAAGAGAATCATTTATTTATGATATTAACTGAAATACTTTTCACCCTGCATAGAACTATTTCATAGTTTTCTTTTAATTTGATTCATTAATGAAAATAAATCAAGTATCTACCTATATCTACATTAAGTAAGTCAATTCACATTTTTCTGAGTGTAAGGGAATGTGCAATATAGGTAGTAAATGCTAGAATTTAAAATGTTCTGATTGGCTTCAATTGTGAATGACTGAAGAGTTGTGAATGACTTTGACATTGTTATGATTCACTATGACAAGGTTGTTTTTTAAATTTGAAAAAAGTTATGATTCATTTTGTAAAAGTTTTGATTCACTTTCAAAAGGTTTTTTTTTTAAGTGAAGATGATATCCTAAAATATTTTGCCTTATTAACACATTAGAATATATTTGAAGATATTTTCTGTAGCTTTATCAACTTTTCTTATCTAAAAATTATAAAATACGAGTTTAAAAAAACATTTAATTGTTTAATATCTATTTTAAGACTATATTCTTCATACAACTTAAAATTGTCAAACTGTTCTTAAAATAAGCACCTACAAAATAAATTCAATACTTATACTTATACTTATTAAAAACCGATTAAAAACTTACATGTATTTAATATTTAAATAAAAAAATAGAAACTTACTATCAATTTTTTTTTTTTTTTAAATAGATAATAATTAAATATATATTTACTTATATTATATACTTATTAAGGAATCATATAAATATTTATAGATTATAGATTGTATTATTGAAAAAAAAAAATCGTCAAATCAAATCAAAAATTAAAAAAAAAAACAAATAATAATAATAAAAAATTAAATCAAAGAATAACACAATTTACAGATTGTATATGTTTACTGTCATTTTATACATGATTTGCGGTCCCTTTTGATCATCCATAATATTTTCAAGATAGTCAATAAAATAATTTCAAGATACTTTTAAAATTTTTATTTTTTTTTTTTTTTTATAATCAGAAAAATTTATAATATTATTTTTGTTTTTTTTTTTAATTTCAATAATGTCATGGAAACTTAAATAAAAATAAATAATTATATAAAAAATGTAATAAGAACAATTTAATATCAGGAAATTTTTTTTTAAAAAAGGGTCTATTCAAATTTTGTAAAATTAAAAATCTCGAAAAAATTGTAATAATTGCAATAAATGATAACTATTGTAATTATTGTGTACTGTACCTTAAAGACGTAATCAATGTGTTGAATATTTGGCTCTAGCCTATTTAAAACATTGTGAATTATTTCACATATTATTTCAGCTTTTGCTACCATTTTCAATTAAAATTGAAACCACCAAACAACTCACCATTTAAAATAATTTTAAGTAACTGTACTGTTCTTTTCCAAGGGAGGTAAAAACTTCAAACCTTCAACAGGAACCTGAAATACTCAACCTACCGGTAGTACTGTATAAAATTAAGTTTGATTCTTCCAAGAACTTATAAAAAATCTGTAATGAAGAATTGAAAGGAATCGAAAATTTATTAAAAATATTTTACCATAGGCAACACTGAATTTTAAGATTTTGGAATATGTCAAATGGTTAAATTGTCAAAAATGAGGTTGAAGTTTTTGAATTTTATATATTGATTATAACTGGACTTCTTTGACACTTTAAATCCAATTAATAAAATTTTTGATTTAAAAAATATTTTAAGATACAAAGTATACTTGTCTTAAAACTATTGAAATTAAGTAGTAGTAGTAGTAGTAGTAGTAGTAGCGAGTATTTGAAAATTGTAACTCCGACATTTGGACATTTATATATTTGTATGTTTATTATTCCTTTGTTGGTTTCTTGTTATTCCTAGCCCTAATCCAGTTTGGTAAACAATCTACAATGGTAGAAACAACCATATAGATACTTTTGATCGAATCACAATTCTACCCACAAAAGAAGTTTTGATTAATACTACTTCATTTATAATCCGATCAGTGGCGTAGTGGTAAGAATGTCGGTGTTTCAATCGAAGGATCTTGGGTTCAAATCTTGGTTAGACGATATCTAATAAAAAAAATATAATTTATAATTTATATTAATAATTTATACCATAATATTAAATATATTTCTGCCACACCTGAAAATGAAAAACTGAATCACTGACTTATCACATTGTATATGGTAGGGAACTGTTCAGAAATATTAATAATAATACTTTTCCAATCACTTTTTTTTCTAGATTTTAAATTAAGAATAGGTACCTACATATATCCATCACACAATTTTTAATACCTATTTTATATATTTACCATGTAAAATTTATCTATAGAATTAAAAAAGTGTTTGTTATCTTATAAAAAAAAAAACCGTGTTTAATTTAAAAATCCAATTCAACTGAATTGTATTGACTTTAACTTAAAAAATAAATACATTTATATTAGATATATTTTCATGTTTAATATTTTTATTTACCTTGTACTGATTTAAAACTTTTATATATACCTAGTTACTTTGTAAATATAAATATTCACCATTTTGCTTTATTATTTTCAACTTTTATTTTTTTAAATGTCTATACAGCACTGATTTAGAGTTTTTTTTTTTTTTGTGTGTTAAATTTCCTCTGAAATCAGTTCCTTTTGGAAAAGGGGAAACACAGAAATAACAAAAGAGGGATGAATTATTAATGGAAATGACGTAAAAAAAACAAATATAAAAAGAACAACGTACTTAATGTCCTCTATAAAAAATTTTATTTTTTGACAGTTTAAAGTCAAAAGAAATGCCCGCTCAATTTATCGACAATCAATTTAATATTTCTTTAAATTTAAAAAATTCTTATCAATAAAATAAATAAAAAAAAAAAAAAAAATTTACACGAAAAAATTTTAATTACAACTGAATATATTATTAATATATATATATATTAATATATTAAGTATTATTTATTATAATATAATTTTATCAAGAAGAATATATTTTAAATAAATTTAAATAAAAATTTATTTCCAATTTAAATTGATTAGTTACTTTTTCAAATAAATATAAATCAATCAATTATAATATTTATTTATTGTATATATATATGCGTACATTATCTAAATTCTATAAATATTGAGTAGACTAACAAATATAGAGTCAAAAGAGTAAATATGTGTTTGATATTTGAATTTCAATTAATGTATCTTCATTGTACTTATGTCTATTATACTTACTGGACATTGTATTTATAGTACTTAATAAACTATACTTTAATAATATGATTTATTTGTAGGAGAATATTTGATTTGTTTGTTTTATTTCTTTCAATATATTTATTTATTTAATGTTTATTTATTAATTACTAATTTGATCAGTTATTAAAATATAGTTAGCAATTAATATGACAGAATAAATATTGCAATTGTTATTTGATTACATAGTTTTGCAATTGAAAAAATTTTTAAATTGATTTTAATTCAGTAGATCTTGGTTTTGTTTACATATTCAATTAATATGTGGTTATTAATATGTACTTGTAAAAGTAATCATCAAAAGAGTAATTTATTAAACAGCAATTAAAATGTAATTGAGTCCGCGTCTCGTGTTTTTTTTTTATTAATTCTTAAGAAAAGTATTGGTTCTTAAAAGACTTCTTTATTTAATACTTTTAATATAACGTAGTGGTGTTATTTGTAATTGCACATGTTTTATTTATATATATAATTACAGTTATTTAATCTGTAATTGTTTCCGTAATTACTTTTTGAATCTGATTGCGAGTACTTTCTGAAAACATTTTAAAACACAAAAATTTTATGAGAAAAAAAATAATGATTGCATACTTTATGGCGTAAATTCGTCGAAGTTGACATTAGTTATCCCATTATAATCATTTTATAAAAAGTTATTCGAATAATTCTCTATCGGCTTCTTACTGCATTATATATATCCGCTATATCCTAGTAAACTATGTTAACCCACTATATCGAATATCTTATCTTACAAGATAATGTAATTCCTTTCGATTAATAAAATGTCGATAGTTTGTAACTAGTTTTTGATAAAAATTAGGTACATGTTTTAAATAATCAATTTCTAGAAAAGGAAAATAATCGTTATTCTAAGATTTTAAAAGGCTATTGAATTTGTAATTGATAATTGTAATTGTATGTGATTTAAAATCAAATTGTTAAAAGAGTATAAATTACGCTATAAAGTATGCAATAATTTGTTATTTTTATAACTACTTAATTATTGATTTTTTAAATATATAATTTGTTTATAAATTGATTAAAATATTCAAACAATAGTCATAAAAGTCAAATTTCAATAAAATTGTATAATAGTATTTGATTTATATTGAATTTGTAATGAAAACATGTAAGGTAATTTTTCAAGAAATTGAGTTTGAATTCAAATCTCAACTATTTCACATTAAAACTTCAACTCATGTTTTAGTTTAAAAGTAAAGATTTGAGTTTAAGCACAGTTTTACCCGTACTCACTACTCTATACTATATTCAGTACTCACTACTATAATTTGTACTGATTTAACACTACTACTGTACTTGGATAATTCTGTATTCAAGTGGCTTATAAACATGTAATTCTTTAAATCAGTTTTAAGATAACTGTTTTCTGATTTACTTGAGCTTGTTTTAGACCCTCTAATTGTTCAAGTATATTTTTATGAACATTCTTAAAATACAATTCCCTTATATACTGTTCATAAATAAATTTAAACTCAAATACTTATATACTTTTTTTGAGGTTAGCTTTTTGAAAACTTAAATCAATTCAATCTAGTTATACTTCAATTTATTAGTTAAAGTTTCACTTAAGTTTTTATTTTTTACATGTAACATTTTGAATTAATTTAATTTCTTATATTTTTTGGCAATTCGTTTTTTTTTTATTTTTCAGTTAAAAAAAGATAAAAAAAAAAAAAAAAATTTTGTTCCAACCCTTACTTTATAAATTCCCTCCCATTTTTATTTAACAACATTTTTTTTTTTTTAATTTTTTTATTTGTATTTCTTGATTTTTTCATTAAGTTTTTAGTTTATTAGTTTTCTTCATTTGTTTATTTTGTTACTTCTATCTTTATTTCGTGCTTGTTCTCTTTTATTTGTTTTTTGTTTTTGTGTGTCATTTTCTCATATTTGATTTAAAATCTAATTTCGTTTTTTTTTTTTTTGTTTAATGTATGTACGAGTATCTTAAGATAAATATGAACATTGTTTTTTATTTTGTTTGTTTTTATTTTGTTGTCGTCCAGGTGAAATCAGGTATATTATTACCTTTTATTATTTCATGTTAATATCAGATATATTTTTAATATGAATTATATATGTATATATATAAAAGTATGTATATATTAAAATACTGTTGTATAAGTATTATCTAAGTTTATAAATGGTTAAGTTTTTTTTATTTGTTTTAAAAATAGTAAACATCAAACATTATAAGCCGCTTATTTTTTAACTTTATTAGTTTTGTTATTGTGTTTTTTAGTATTGTACTAATGTTTTATATATGATAATTTCATATTTTTTTGCTTATTTCATTTAATTTTTTTTTTTTTTTTTTTTTACTCAAATATTGGTACTTAAGATATATACATACTATTATATAGTTATAGGTACTATCTCTCTTCATTCATAACTTAATACGGTTTTTATTTTTGAATAAGATAAGAGAGATTGTTAAAGCTGTTAAAGTGAACATTTTTTTAATATGTTTTTACACATACATATACATATAAAAAAAAATACTTTTAATTTCTAATCAATAACGTTATTTTTAGATTTACTTAAAATAATATCTTAAGATATTTTGTATTAAATCGCGTTTAATTTCACTTAACATTTAATTTTAAACGAACACTATGAATCTGATAGATAGGTAGATATAGAGAGTATTTGCAGTTTTGCTTTTTTTATTTGTATCTTAAGATTTCATTATAAATCAAGTAGGAAAAAAAGAGAGCATAAGATATTACATATATGTATGTAGATATATTTATATGTAGGGTAAATAAAATGAAATATAATCAAAGTTAAATATTGTTTGAATCGAATGGACTGTAAAACAAAAAAAAACTAAAATAACTAAAACTAAAACTTAAACACTAACTAATAAATATTTAATTAAAGAGTTTAAATACCTATATAACATTGTATAGGTATATACTATGTATTGTTGTAATATGTGTGCCTAGTTATGTACGTAAATATTTTCACATAAAACTAATAAATAAATATGTACATTGTTAAATTGAATGGCAGATTGAATGCGGTATGTTATGTATTGTATAAGTGTGTAAATATATATATGTTTATATATATATATAAACATTTTATGGGAAAATAATATTTAAAATGGCATTTTTAAGTTTTTTTTTTTCAATTTAAATTCATTTCTATGGAAAAATAAGGAAATATTCGACATGGAAAATTCATTTAAGAAAACATGAATTTTTTTTTATTTTTTAAAGAATAATATAAGAGTTCGGTTGGTCAAAAGTTTTTTTGTGGAATTTTTTTGGATTTCTTAAAATATTTAATAAATTTTTAAGTAAATTTAAAAAAAAAAAAAATTTAGTTAAATAATTTAGTTATTATTTATTCTGTAAATATTTAAACTAACGATTCGTGTAAGATTTGTATATACAATATATATTATAAATAATACAAATAATATATAGGATTGATTTTATATTTAGATTTTTTATTTTGAAACTTAAGATGTTTTTTAATTTACAAGTATAAAAATAAGTAATTACTTGGAAATTTATTTATTTATTTATTTATTTATTTATTTGTAGTAAGGTATTACCAGACAGTAGTAAATATTGCCTGATTTTATTATAGTCCTTTGCCTATTTTGACTTTTGGACTTCTTATTAAATTATTATAATATAAGTACACTTTATTTTTATAATTAGATATGATCTGACCAGGTTTACTTTCCAATATGCATTAAAATAATATTGCAATAATGTTAAATTTGCATAATTAAATATTATTTATAATATTAACTTTGATATTATATAGATGTTGTTTTTGTATTTAAATAGTGTTATAATTACCCAGCTTTTTTTATTCAGTTAAATTAACTAAGTATAGATTATGTTAAATTACTGTAATTTGTTCGATTTCGAAAGTAGCTCGAGATAATTTTTTAAGATTCAGAATATAATAAGATTATGTATTTACAATTTCAGATCAAATATTCATGCATAAATACCACTGCTTCTTTTCCTAAAATTAATGCCAATATGCCCCCAAAATGAATTATAATTTACCGATATTGCATATGGTACAACACCTTTTTCCATAAAATTGCAAAATTAATGAAATTAAGAAATTATTGAAGTATATATTATGTTAAGGCTAAGCTGAACTCTACGTGCCTTTGAAATTAGGTTGAATTTTTAAAGTTCCGTTGTAATCTGTACATGATTGAAAACTGCTCTAATTTCTCGTGAAACGTTTAACAATTCGATTACGGGTATGATCTTACTTCAAATTGTTTGAATTAAGTTCAAGTTAGATGTAAAGGTCTCAAATTTGGATTTAAAACAATTTTTACTAAATAACTTTTGTAACTATATCTTTAAGTTGGAAGTAATTTTTAAAATTTTTTTACAGTTATTTCTTTTAAAATTTCCCCTTTTTAATTTAATTTATCATAAACATTTTTTTAACTCTTTTTCTAAAACGCTTCAACTAAAAATAATACCCAAAATTTAAAATGTAGAATACAACGTCATAGTTCACCTAAAATCCATGTTATTTAATTTAATTACTCTTATTAAAATATGTCGGCATTTTTTATATAATTAAACACAAATAACAGTTTAATTTAATATAAGTTTAAAGTTTGAACTCGTGCTATTAACATTGCTACGTGATATGATCTAGAAAGAATTAATGTGTCTGTATAGTTAATGGTAGAGGAAGAAGATTTTATGAAAAAAAAAAATTTTAGAAAGAAATTAAAATTAAAATCCATGAAAAATTAAGAGATTACTTTAAATATACAAATAAAATATAATTTTGTTGTTTTTCATTTTATTAAAGTGAATAAAATTTTTAACAGCTACTGGTTAAGTAGTTCATAAAATATAAAACTATATTATCTTTATTGTCTTCATTTTTTTATTCTTTTGGTAATTAAAAAATTTTAATTTAAAGGTCACAGAAGAATTTTCTATTAAAAATTTCTTTCGTATTTTGATTTATTTCTAGAACACTGTTTCAAAAACATCATCATCTCCACCTCCTGCTATAACACTACCATCATTATCACAACCAACATCATCATCATCGATATCATTGAGTAGTAGCAGTAGTAGTGCGACACCTTCATTAACAACAATAATGGCTGTTACATCAACTGTACCACCTGGTGCACGTAGTACATCACCATGTTCAGCTGCAACAGCTGGTGGACCATATGGTCAACCGACTCCATCAACACCAACTGGATCAAGTGGTAGATGCTGTGATACTGGTAGAACAATATTTACTGATCCAGTTACTGGACAAACATTATGCTCTTGTCAATATGATTTATTAAATTATCCAAGACTGGCTGCAGCTGGTGCTGGTATACCAGTTGGTCCAGGCGGTGTACCATTAGGTGTATATCCAGAAAGTGTTGCTGCATATTTATCGAGTATGGGTGCAGATCAACCACCATTTTATCCAAATCCGGTAAGTTTAAAAAAATTTTTTTATTTTTTTAATTGATTTTATATTCTTAACTTAAGAATCAATTGGATTTTAAGAATGAATTGAAAAAAAAAAAAAGTGATAATACCAGCTCATTATAAAAACATATACAATGTATTAAAAGATTGTAAAATTAATTCGCGTATTTAAAATAACAAAAAGAACAAAGAATTATTTGCCGCAAGTTTTCCTTAGATTATTTACAATTGATCGCTATATGAAATGTGCCGCCATCTATCAATATTTACTTGCATTATTTTTGTTCTCAGATATCAGATTACTATGTGCATTTTATGCAATTTTGATTTAGATGCAATCAAATAAAAGTACAAAAACAAATATAAACAATTGACCACCCAATTTGTTTCTTTCGTATGTAGCTAAGTGTGTTGTTTTTCGCCAATATTTTGATTGGTAATCTTATATAACTTAATAAATATTCAGTTTTGCTGATTTCATTGTTAAATTTATCAATTAATTTAAATACAATACAAACAAAAACATGGGTTACATTAAAAAAAAAATAAACAAAGCAATAAATTAAAAAAATGAATTGAATCTAAAAATAGTTTTAAGTTCACATATTTGAGATCTCACTTTTTAATACACAGTATTGTATTTTGAGGGCCATAGTTTTCATTTAAATTGATTTGAAAAGAATGTAATTGGAGTTTTTTAAAAGTACTCGAATCTGCAACAAATACAAATATACAATATGTATAACTGAATTTATTGCAAAATATTTCTTAATAATTAGGGTTTTTCTTTTTCTCACATAATAGAAACCCACAAAATTTTGAAAAATTTTTAGAAAATTTCTTAATTTAGAAATTTGAAAAAAAAAAAAAATTCAACAAAATCACATTTAAATCTTTGGTACGACTGTTTACCACCCGTTGCGAATCTTATATACATTTTAAATTTATGTCATTTTGAAGTAAACGTGTGTCGTCCGAACAATGGGTAATTTTGTATTTTTTTTTTTGACCAAAATAAGGAACCTGAATGTTTATATTTTGCAAAATAACCCAAATTTCACCAAAATTGTTTTATTTTTTTTTTTTTTTTTTCTTATTTTTTTGATAGATAACCACTAAAAACGGAAAAAGGTTCTCCATTAAAAACTTATAACCAAAATTAAGAACCAAAAACAGCTAAAATTTAAAGGACCTTAAAAAATTGATAACCAAACAATATATATATATATATATATGTACATTTATATTATAACAACATGGGTTATTCATGTTAACCACCCGCTGTCAACTACAACTTTTCTGTCTCAAGAATTTTTTCAAGAATTAAGATCAAAAAAAATGTTTAAATATTGTGTTTTGTTGTATATGAAATTGTTGTATGAAAATGTTGTGATTAGAAAACCTGCACAACAAACAAAACAATAAGTTAATAGTTTTTTTGGTTTTTTTTTTGTTCTGCTGCACGAAATTGTCATATTTCACAACAAAATAAACTAAAGTTAAATGTAAAAATATTGTAATACATTTTAAATTTCATTTATATTTAACCCTAATGGGCAAGACCAATTATCTTGATGACTTATTCTTAAAATAGAAAATAAATACCTGCTGTAGGTATTTTGCATCATTTGTGTAACTAAGTCTAAAATTTCCTTTTGCCTAGGGTCTTTTTCACTTTTGAAAGTTCATTAAAGCCTTTCGGGTGTTATTTCACCTCACCCTTGATATTGCTAAAAACTGTCTCTCTGGGAAGTAACACCAGAATTCAATAAACTAACGCAAGAATTTAATGAACTACTTCTAGCCAAAATGCAATGAACTAATGCCATTGGCTTTCGTTCATTTTCAGTTCTGGTGTTAGTTTATTCTGGATTTAGTTCGCAGAGCCCGCTTAAGACTTGCTTGCGTTTACTAAATTTTAAAAAATCCTTTAAAATGCAATTAGTTTAAGTTATTAAAACTAGTTTGCTTAACTTCTCTTCTTCTATAATGACAAAGTAAATCTGACCCACTATTAACAGACTAAGGTTAAATTATTGTTGGTGGTATGTTTAAAAAAAACAAAATTTCTAAACTCAGGATTCTTTTTTATAGTATTGAGAAAAAAAAATAACCTCAATTCTTTTTTCATTTAAAAACTAACGTACAACTGTAATAAAAAATGAGACTCATTTTCAATTCAATTTCATTCTTTTTTTTTTTTTGTTTCTTTTATTGTAAAAATTCAATTTAAAGTTAAATAAAGACAAATGATTACAGAAAAAAAATTACAGTTAAAGAACAAATTACACACAATAATACAATATAACATAAAATTACACAGAAAATTATTATTTTGCTATTTACGACTAGGGTGGCCTATGGTCACCTTAAGAAAATCATATAGACATTATAACTTAATCATATGTAGGGTTAAGTTCCCTATAATCGAACACTTAACGATACTTGCGACTTTAATTAGTCATAAATAATGTGTTTATTGACCGAATAACTAGTTTTATATATCAATCGAAAGTAAATTTAATAACCTTTCGAACTAATTAAATTAAATTAAATTATACAAATTATTAATAATTTTATTTAAAAATTACTAAAAAAACGCAAATTTGCCTATAATCGAACACCAGTTGCCTATTTTCGAAAGCAGATATTCCTTTGTTCGAACACAAATTTTTTTAAAGAATTACTATTAAAAATACCATGTTTTCACTTTAAATATTGTTATTTCTTATGAATTCAAACTTTATAAATACAAAGATTAAATAACTTAATTTAATTTAATAGTTTTCTGGATCATTAAACTATTTCCTAATGTTTTCTTCCGTTTTATTACACGCCTTTGTAATAATTTCTGGATTACGGTTGAATATTTCCTTATGCCTTATGATATTTCCTAAAAATATCATTTTTGCCTGGCCTGCCGTTGGTAAAAGGGGTAATTCTTTTCTCCTCCCTTACTTTTTTGGACCACATCTTGGAGCTCTTCTGGCTTTTGTGAAAAGTGGGTTGGTTACGAAATCTCGCTTTTCTAAAACTCGCGTATCAAAATAACGAGTTTTACAACCAAATAATTTTTTTTTTTAGTAAATTGATTTGGACGAAAAAGAAACTTAAAAAAATAAAGTAAATCTACCAAAAAACATATCAAATAAAAATTTCATAAATAATATTTTTAAAAGCAAAATTTTTGATTTTTGATTTCTTTTTTTAACTTTTTACTTAATTTTTAAAGAAAAGGGTACAATCCTATATTTTTGAATTGAACTCTAATCGCTTCTAACTCAGAATCCAACAAATTAAATAAATATTCTGGATGAAGGCAACATCCTGATTTCGTAATCAACCCTGATGGACTTTACATAGGTGTTAAAAGTTCTCGGTATACCTATATATGTATAAAAAAAACTAGATTTCTAAAATACATATAAAATTAAAAAAGAAATTGGCTAGAAAAATCGGTCAGCCCGAAACCCCGCTAATTTAATTATTGCTAGATTTCGCATCCAAAACTAGAATCAAAAATTAAGATTAAAGAGTCAGCAAATAATATAATATAATTAAATAAATTATTGGAACCCTCATTTTGTATGCAATTCCAAAATCTCACTGAAATTTTCATATATAAGCATCAAAGCATTTAATATAATGGGGGACTCCCGCCCCCAAACCCGAGCAAACTGATTATTTGAAGCGAGATTTTGTACCCAACTTTAAAACCCCTTCTAATTTCTCTTCATACATATTAAGTCAACAATAAATTATTTAAATTGTTTTTCCATTTTTTCGCGATAGTTTTAAGAAATTTAGCAAGAAAACGAGATTTCGAACGCTCCCGCTGAAAGCCGCATTTAGCCAAACTCACAAGTTATTCTACAATTCATTTTTCTTCTCTCTGAGTCAGAACTGTATAGTCCATTTTCATTTTCTTATCTTTGTTACCGGAATATGAAAGAGTTTACTGGCGTCCCTAACGTTCAAAAACCCTTCCCTGATTTTACCGAAAGCAACCTTCAAAGAATCCTCGCTATATTGCTGAAACATTTTCATTTTGTTTAAAAAATTGTTGTGTAAAAACTTAAAATCTGAAGAAAATGTTGTGTTCGAATAAGGGAATCTAAAACTAATTTGGATTGCCTAAAATCGAACGCCGTGTTCGAAATAAGAAATTTGTGTATTTTAGTTTCCTTTGTTCGAACAGGTCAAAAATATAAACAAATTTTTAATATTTTCCTTTAATTTTTAAGAAAATTCAATAAATAAATATTCCTTTGCATGAATATATAAATTTTTAAACAATTTGCTTACAGATTTCATAAAAAAACACTATTTTCTGCAACCCTTAAAACTCTTTTTTTATTAGCAATTTCAATGAAAAACGCAGTGTTTAAAAACCAGTTTCAAGTTTTAGCGTTTTGAGAGATAATTAACTTATTTTTTGTTCTGCTTTTTTTGGTAAAGGTAGGGGAAACTTCAACAAATAAATTAAAAAAAAAACCGTTTTTAAAATAAGTCAAATTTTGTTATTATACTAGTTTTTTTAAAAAGTGTTCGATTATAGGACATGTTCGAAATTAGGCAACACCACCCTATATATATATATAAGAGAAATGTTTTAAGGTTCTTTAGAAGAACTCACGCACAACAGACACAACACATATTGATTTCTTTAAATGGTGCTAAATAGATTTCTTTTTTTTAGTTGTTATCTTTATTAATGTATCAAAATTGTACTTGTAACAGTTCTGAGGAACTTTAAGAAAAAAAATTGCCACAGATTAGGTGGTCATATTAAAAATTTAAAATAGAATTATGTTTGTAATTGTTAAAATTTGGGTTAAATAAATTTGATGTGATTTTTCGAAAAGTGAATCTCGTGTTTAAAGATTTTAAAGGATTGCAATTTTGCGATAATTTGAATTAACCAAAATTAAACACAAACATATCAACCGAAATGTTTAAAAATAATTATTTGCATAACTCATAAACTGCGCCAGTTACTGCGCCAGTTAAAATAATTTAGTTTGAAGTATTGTAATCATATTAAAAGATAGGGTTTCAGTTGCCACAATCCCATACAGAAATCGAGAAAAATTAATAAAAAATTTAGAAATTCTTGAAAATTTCTAATTTTAAAAATATCATATTTATTTTGGTGTTATTTATATCTATTATAAGTGTATTCCTATGTTTCTACAAATTTTTAATCAACAGAGGTTATAATAGTCTATCTACAATTAACGCTCTCGTTTGGCTCTCTACATGTAGCTATCTGTCAAACTAATTTAAATGTATTGAATTATATGAAAGTGTCTATAATATACGCAACCATGTCGCAGCCATAACGCAATCATTAAAAATGTTTTTTAACTTTTAGCTTTTACACTTTCTCTACGTATTTAAATGTCAAATAATTGCATTTTGAAAAATAAAAATATATATTATCAGAATTAAAAAATTAGTAAAATTATTTTTCTATCTTGGATTAAATAATATCAAACCATTATTCAAATAGCTATACAGTAAACTTTAAACTATTGAATATTTTTTAATTCATGAAATTTGTAAACAAAACAATGTCAAACAAGTGATGAAAAAAAACCAAGGGTTTTTAAAAAAGCACATTTTCAAAATTATATTGTATTACATACTGAGTTTAACTTTGGAAATATTTACTTGGAAATAGTTACTACTGACTTATAAAATTTACTGCTAACAGTAAATTTTTTATTTAAAAGTTGTTATAGCCCTTCAATGGGAAAGGTTTCCAAATTTCTCAAGAATCTGACTTCAACTTTCCCCCCCCCCCCCCCCCTACTCCCCCCGCCTCCCTATCATCTAATTTTTTAGGTTCTAGGAATTAAATTATGAATTACACAAAAATTTGGAATTTTACTTAGAATTTTATTATCTAAGCAAAAATGGGTAAAACTGAGAGACACTTTCTTCAATTTAAGGAAATCCTTTTAAATTTAAGAAAAACCTTTAACATATGTTAAAATATAATGTTAAACCTTTAAATTTTGTATATTAATAAAAACAAAATTGGACAGGTATTCAAGTTACAGGTGCTTAAAAATAGCATAATTTCAATTTTCGGGCCCTTATAGCACCTAAACAGGGGGCTTGACAAAAAAATTTTGTTAACTGACTCCTACTATTTTTTTAGGATCTAACTTAGGGATTGCATATTCGAAATTCGAAATTCGAGAATTCCGGAATTCATTCTCATAAATATAGTTTCGAATTTCCGAAAATTTCCCAGCGAATTCCGAATTTAAAATTTATTTTTTCGAGCTCTCTCCAACTTTTAAATTGTGTTTTTGTTTCTGTACATATTAATATTCTACATTCTATAAGAAGCAGTGTTTGAAATTTTTCATAAAATGAACGCTTATTTTTTATTTTAAAAATAAAGCCCACGAAGCAAATCTTATTTTAAAAATATCGCTCTCGCCCATCAGAATATAACAAAAAGAATTTAAAAAAATCTCAGCACTTCTCATTCAAATGAATTTTACTTTATATATAAATTTTTAAGAGCGAATTATATAAGAGAGAAAAAAAAACACCATCTTTGTTACTTAATATTTCGCCCGTTTGATTTCGTTCTTCACGGTAAGGGCAATAAAAATGAAATAGAACTCTTGTTAAAAAATGTAGAGAATCAAAATGAAAGAAAAAAAAATTTGGCAATATATTATTCGTGGCAATATATTAGAGTCCGTCTACTCATTTTTGATTGCGATTCTGCCATCGAGCGTGGAGTCCGAGCGAGCCTTCTCAATTGCAGGTAACTTTTGTACAAAAGTTCGATCGAGACTCGGAGACGCAGCTTTAAGGGATCTATGCTTCCTCAAAGCATATTTTAAGAAAACAAAACAATAATTTTATATTTTTTATTTTTTATTATTCAATTAGTTTCTGTACTAATTGAATTTGTGTACAATTGTTTTATGTTTATATTTCATTTTAAATAATATAATTTTATGTTCCATTTTTATTTTAAAAAAAGTATTTTTTATACAATAAATAACAATGAATTATCTTATATAAGTTATCTTTATTATTTGTATAATTGTATAGACATAAAAAAATTAAAAATATTTCGGAATTCGACCGAATTCCGAAAATTTTTAATTTCAAATTCCGAATTCCGATTTTTTTATTTTCGTCAAAATTTGCAATCCCTAATCTAACTTCTCCCAAAATTTCAAAATCCTAGCTTGAACCGTTTAGAAGATATGTGGGGCTAAAAATTTTGCAAAAATTGAGTTTTATATAATGGTAAATTTTAGTACCGTATGGCAACCCTATACATTTAAGCGGCATATTTTTGTAAAGTCTATAAAAGCAGCTCTCTAATACCGTTTTTCGATTGAAAATAAACCTAACAGAACCCTTGTTATATCAATTTAAATATAGGGCTTTTTTGGAATTTTCAGGGGCTGTAACTTCGTCACCCTTCAAAATTAAGAAAAACCTTTGACACATGTTGAAATATAATTATAGGGCTTTGAATTTTGTCTATCACTAAAAAAAAATTTGGACAGGTATTCAAGTTACAGGTGTTTAAAAATAGCAAAATTTCAATTTTCGAGCCCTTATAGCTCCTAAATAGGGGGCTTGACAAAAAAATTTTGTTAACCGACTCCTACTAATTTCTAAGTATCTAACTTCTTCCAAAATTTCAAGACCCTAGCTTGAACCATTCAGAAGATATGTGTAGCCAAAAATTTTACGAAAATTGAGTTTTGCGTAATGTTAAATTTTAGTACCGTATGGCAACCCTAAACATTTGCCTTGTAAAATTTTATAAAGCTTATGAAACCAGCTATCATTTGCCGTTTTCAGATTGAAAATATATGTAACACAACTCTTGTTATAACAATTTAAATATAGGGCTTTTTCCAACTTTGGGGGGCTGTAGCTCCGTAACGGGTGGGGCTACAGAAAAAAATTCTTCTACGAAATTATTTTTTTTGCAAAAACTACCCATGGTTAAAATTTCTTTTCTCTATTTCAAACGGTGTAAAAGTTTTTGTAAACATACGGACGGACGGACGGACGGACGGACGGACAGAGTGAAGCTATATAGGCACATTTTTACAAAATTTTTTGAAAATGTGCTAAAAATGCTGTCATGTACATTTCATTGTGGACACTCCTTTTTTCACTACGTAATGAGAGCGAAACGTGAGCGTCATTGTAGATAGGCTATAAGAATGATTAAATTTTACTTTAAAAATAATTTTAAAGAAAACCGACGGCGATAATTTTATAAAAATATCTGAAATTTGAAATATAATTTTGCGTTACAGCGCTTTATGTGGCAAAGTAAAGCTACTCCAACTTCCAATTTTTACTCTATTTTTATAAAAAACTAATACTTAGAGTTTATTGCATTACTGATACTAAGCAATGATACATAATGTTATAATAATGATAAGTTACTTTAACTTATATTTGAATTTTAATTCTGAAAAATATTAATTTAAATCGTGTAAATTTCCGCCGCTTGTATAATAAAATTTTTTTCCTTATATTTTCTATTATGATGCCACCAAATACAAAAAAAAAAAAAACAAAAACTTTAGATCTCCCAGGTGTATTGTGGCTTTTAAAACTATATATTTAACTTTTAATATTAATAATTTTTTAACATAATTTTTGTGTCTAGTTTACTTGTATCTGCAGATGCATTTATATTTAACACGATATTTAATAGCTGTTTTTTTGTTTTTTTTCTTAATTTTTCTACGCTCATTTCTTCGTTCGCTCATTATTGTCTGCAATGCACTTGTATACATGATGCATATTATTATGAACATTACTGTGTTATAAAAGCACGCGCTTGTTCGTGAGTACTGAGTATCACAAAAATCGTTACAATGTTTGTTTTTTTTTTGTGTTTCTGCACTTAAATATCAACTAAAATAATAACCGTAAAATGGAATAGGTGAAAAATTAGTTAAAGTTATAAGATAGAAATAATTTTTATTTAATGGTTAACTTTCATAAAGTCAAGTTAAAATTACATTAAAAATTTTTAGTTATTATAACGATAATGACGTTGGGGATTTTTTTTTAAATAAAGATTTTTTCATATTTGTATCTATTCTTATTTCTTACACCTAAATTTTATTAACCTTAATGTGCTCAATAGAAGTAAAAATATTAACTAACTCTTAACCCAGTAAAGTTTTGGTTAATTTTTAAAGTAGTAATGTAATAAAAATATCTGTAGAGTATAAGAAGCATATTTGTGGAGTATACTGTAAGATGGAAGATGTCTTACTGACACTCTTAAGCTTCTTGACTGAAAATGTTAGTGTACGCAGCTTAAGAGTAATCATATATAAATTTTCTATTACAAATTGTACGTTAGTATTTCAGGGTTAATATCAATTTTAAAAATAATAATATTTTACATTCAGGATCTAATGACTTCATTAGATATTTAAAAAAAAGTGTAAATAAAAAAAATAAGTAACTAACGACTAATGGCTGTACAATATGGTTATTTAGACAAGAATTAGACTTTATTGTATAGAAGACCACACAATAGTATGAGTATTGCCTATTTTTTCAATCATTAGAATTTTTTAAGAAGAGTTTATATTGAAGTTTTAGATTTTGTATAAAATTAATTTTGCTATTAAATGTTTAAAAAATAGTATAGTAATGGAATTATAATTATCTTATGTTTTAAATCAATAGCATTGATTTCGTCATGATTATTAATTAATATAATAATAACTTTATACAATTTGATTAATTTGTTTAATAAATAATTAAAAATAGTAAATTTAATTTCTTTTCATTCTTTTGTTGAATAGTTAAAACTTAACTGAATACAGTTAGAACATTATCATTCATAATAAGTTAGTTAATGCAGATTCTCGAACTAAATTTTAACTTGACTGACTCCAATCGGCATTATTTTTATTTCTTAAATTTTGTTTTTATTCCTTTTTTCCACTCCTTTTAGGAGTATAAAGCATTCACCAAGTTTATATAGATTAGGCTTCAGTTTCTTTAATTGTTATATTCACTATCAACGGCTTAGTGACGGCAACTTACTCGACTGTAGTTATTGTATAAGATTATGAATGCAGAAATGGTTATTTTGTGCGCCATCTATTATCTTAAACAAAAGTTAATTTATATATTTACATTAAATCTTATCTTATATTACGATATAATTATACAATTTTACGATATTTTTTTATTAGATATGATCTGATCGGGGTTTCAAGCCGAGATTTTCCATACGAAAGGAGGTGTCTTTATTACTACGTCATTGGTTTTATAATTTAATGTTCTTATCTATTAAATTATTTGTGAGAGATGTTCTTTAATATAAATGGTATATTGCACATAGTAATTATAATCGTTATATTAAACTGAGCTTATTATCAAATTTATCATAGTCCACAAAGTTTTTTTTAATTTTTTTTTTTACTTATATTTTAACTCTTTTATTCATTTATATTTGCATTAAAATTTTTTTCATTCTTGAAGAACTTGTTTCAGTATAAATTTAAATTAGAATAAAAAAAAAATCAAATTCAAATTTTAAATAAGATAAAAATTGCTAAAGGCAGATGAATCTCTAGTTTTAACTATAATTATCAAATTTTCTGTTCTAATCCAATAATGAAGATTAACTGCCTCGTATCTATATGTCTTTCTATATATCTATTTATCTTTTAATTTTTATAACTACCGTTAACTATAGGTTCTAGACCTATAAATACCAATGGAAATGTATAGGAATTTCACAAAAACTTTGAAGTTAATCTTCGCCTCAGAGTTTCAAGCGATTCAAATCACATAGGCATAGACATAGACATTCGACAAGTATCATATTTTTGAGTCAATTGTCCCTTGGAACCCTGTATATATTCCTGTCGCTTTGTCGGGTTAAAAAATTTGAGTTTTGAATATAAAAAAATTAGATAAGGTGAAATATTTCAAATTATAAAATTTCTATTTCTAAAGTTGAGCTTAAAATGTTTTGTACTAAAAGTTGTATCGTAAATGTGTATCTTTGAAATAAAATTTTGAATAAAACATCTGCCACAAACCACTTAACATTTACAATAAAATACATATTATATTTAAAAATAGATACATTATATATATATATATACATATATGTTAATGATAAATTAGAAAGAAAAAGGAAAACAATATTTTATCAGAATTAAATAAAAAAAAAAATGTTAAGATAAAAAAATCCCAAAAAATTATTTCAGTAAAAAAAGCAAACTATAAAGGTAACCATAGAGGTAAACTGCCTGTTGTCTGTCATTTTTTTCTTTTGCCTTACTTTGCTTTTACTGGAACAGCAAAGAAATAAAAAACAAGAAAAATTACTGTATAGATACAATAATATTAATAAAATAGAGTTGAAGAAGTAGTAAAAAGTAGAATGGAAATATCGAATAAAGTAGGCAACTTAAAAAACAAAAACATGTTTATCTCGCACATGCAACCTTGTTTTTTGTTATTTTACTTTTTTTTTTAACTCTTATTTTTTCTCTATTAAATTGATAATTTTAACATTTATTACAATGTTTTACTGTTTTACTTCTGTTACGTTTTAATATTTTATATTTAGTAGTTTGTTTTGGTAGTGGTATGGTGATGATGGAGGTAACTATGTTTAACAGTTATTTATTAGAATATTAGTGGATAATATTGTTCAATTTTAAAAAATGTGTATGTGTACAGTATATAACCTAGGTCTAATTCACTAATTTTTAATTCACTTACTGAAAGTTGCATAAAACTTTAGTGAGCATTTAAAAAAAATTGATAAATTTTAACCCTTTGCGTTTAGTTTATTTTAAGTTTTCCTATCCTCACTAGTGTAATGAGCATAGCATACTGTATGGGATACATACGTATCGTATAGGTGATATTACATACCGTGAAGTGACATACATTAAAGATATACCGTACACGGAATAATGAGTACAAGGATATTCACCAGTGCGCCACTTAAATTTTGTTCAGCGCTAATATATACTGAAATACATATTGTCCGCTAATAAGGATCGCAAAGTTTTAAAGGGTTAAAAATTAAGTAGGGAAAAAAAACTTAATGAAAAAGCTGTTAATTTATCGTATTGTCAACTAGAATAGTATACGTGATATACATTAAGTTAATTGCACAAAAAAAAAACCCAACTTTAAATTAATTTAAATCAATTTTCAATGAAATTAATTACACTCAGTAGTCATAGTGGTGTCTTGTTTGTTTTTTTAACAAGAATTTTGTTAATTTATAGAATGATAGATAACATAAAAATACAAAAACAAATGATAAAAACTATGTTTTAACAGTATTAACAAGCTTGATACAATGTATTTGATGATAAAATAACAACAATTAAAATTTTGTAACAAACTAAAAAAAGAATCGAATTTAAAAATACACTTTGCTTGATTGATTGTAGCTTGTTTTTGAAACATTAATGAAATGTGAATTAAAAACAAAATAATTATAAGTAATTAAAAAATAGTAAATAAAAAATTATGTACTGCTTGTTACTCAATTATTTTTAACACTAAAAATACAAAACAAGAATTATTAATTTTAATTAATTAATTAAATGTTTTGTTTTTCTACTGTTATGTTTAAAAAATGTGATACTAAAAATTTATTGAAAGAATTTTGAATTTGTGACAGCCTCAAAATCTTAAAAAAAAGTAAGGGAGTGTAATTTGAAGAGATTTCTTTAACTTTCATTATTATTTTGGAGATTTGAAATTCCCCTATCCCGTATTTAATCATAAGAATATTCTTCACACATTAATTTTTTAAATTAGTGAACCTTTCTAGATTAGCACAAATATTAAATATTGCAGAAAACAATCGTCCTAGACAAAATAATGTCCAAAGTTTGCCAACAAAAAAGTAGTACAACTTGAAGGTTCCCCTGCCGTCTAAAAGATGTAAACTGCACTATACCCGTGCATACTTATATGAACACGGGTAAATTAAAATTGCTCCTCCATTTGTAACGCATTGATCTAAATGAGCTAGATATAGTGTCAAAGGTAAGTATCGGAACAGCATCGAAATGTAAATCGAACTAACCACGTGTTTCCGTCCGTCCGTGTTAAATTATACTAAATTGTTACCGTAAATACTTAATTGTTTATTGATGCAGTGGTTAGGACGTCGAAATTTTAATCAAAACACCTCGGTTCAAATCCAGATCGGATCATATCTTTTTTTTAATAAATTAAATTTTTTTTATTTATTCTCTTTGTAATTAAATATTATAATTATTTTTTATATGAGAAATTGTTATTTATTTTATATATCATAGTGCATACCAACTGGTATCTAAGAGTTGACAAGGGCAACCACTATCTTCCTCGTTTTGAATTCATTTTTTAATTTGCTTTGTTAAAAGCTCTAGACATATACGTTTAAAATATTTGAGTCTGAATGGAATGAATGGAATACCTAGCCTGGTCACGATCAGAAGGATCTATAGACTAAATATTTTTGCAAAAACTATTTTACGTTGAATTCTTAATTTTTTTCGCGTTTTTTTCCGCTTTCTAAATTTTTTTAGCATTTTAAAAATTTATTATTTAATTTCTTTTTTTTTTTGCAATTTATTTAAAACAAAAACCCAAAAAAATTAGCAAAAAACCCCGCAACCTACAGTTTATCAAAAAATACATTAAAAAATATAAAAAACAACATTTTTAATATTTTTTTAATGTGAAAATTAAAAATAAAAAATTTGTTTCATATTATTTAATTTAATATTTATATTTAATTTTTTTCTTTTAAACAAAATTCCATAATCATTGTTTCGAACTGATTTTTACCAGTTCGCCAATTTTTTTTTATTAATAAAAAATTAGTAAAAAACAAAGATTAACAACCACATGAGACAAAAGCTACCAAAAAAAAAAACAAAACAACCATAAAATAATCATCAAAGAAAGAAAAACCCATAAACAACAATAAAAAATGATAGTGTTTTGCCGAATTTAAGTTCAGAGGTTTATTTATTCGGGGGGAGGGTTTTCAATTTTCATGCAATAAATTGAAAAGTTCTAAAAGACTTTTGACAGAAAAAGTAAAATTATTTTTTTACGAAGTGCAGTTGAAGACTTGTAATTAATTTTATTCGAAACCTAGGATTCCGAATTAAATTTTATTATTAATCCTTTGGAATTTGCAGGAGTCAAGTTGATACTCAGAAATATTTACTACCACTAAACGGGTATTGCCACGTGGGAACGTTTCCATGGCAACTGTCGTCAAATGTCATCTTAGAGAAAAAGAATCTTATGAGTTGGAAAGTTCCGAATTAAGTTTTTTCGAATTAGTTATTAACAAAAGAGGTAATGGGGGATTTTGTTTTTGAATAAAATTTACAGTTTTAATTATGATTGATCAAAAGTCTATATTATACATGCTTCAAGAGATTTTTAAAATAAATTTTTAATAAAAATTGAGTACAATTGGTATTAAGTAAATAATACCGATTACACTCATACACTTAATTACAAGATATAATATGTAAGAAATTCTTCTAAAAATAAAATGTATAAGGTTTTATTAGATTCTATACGTCCCTTCATATTACATGAGGCAAGGCAGACCTTATTGAATGAATACCAAACTTATTAATAGAATTCGGACCTTATTTTGTAATACCATGTGCAATACCATATTTTGTAATAATATTAATATTTGTCTCATTATAATTAAAAAAATATAATTAAATTAATTAAGTTAATGAATATTTGATAAAAAACTACTTTTCCATTTGTTTGAATTTTTTAATAATTTAAAAAAAAAAAATAATAAATTATACTATTTCATCATCATCAATATTAAAAATTATTATTATGATTATTAATTTTAGTGATAAAAAATAAATATACATAATATTATACATATATTACATATACATATATATATATATATATATATATATATAATATATTTTATATAAATATGCATATATATAAAATTTATTAATATTTAAAGTTGATAATAAACATCTAATAGAACAACACTCAAATGATGTTAAATTTGACAAGCGTTAAATGTTGTTTTTAATTTTTTTTTTTTTTTTTTGTCGTATAAATTATTAATTTTTTTTTTTTAATTTAATTTAAAATAAAAGCCATGATGTATCATGGGAGTTTTCTTTTCTTTTATAATAAAAAAAATTGAATATGTATATTTTAATAAAACTACTATATAATATTATAAATATTTAAATTAACATATTTAATTTTAATAATATTATTTTATATTAACAATAAGGAAATATTAATTTGTATAATATGGTATAATGGGGATGGATAAGAGAATAAATATTTCCAATATTAATATTATTAATTAATATAAAACTTTTTTATTCAAGGGCTTTTTTTTTTAAAAAATTTAAAGTTGTTCAAAGAATTGGGTTCTTTTACTTTTACAGGTATTCGAATCCCAGAACCCAAAACACCTCAAATAAGATTTCAGCACTGTAATTAAATCTCTGTGCCCCTCAGTTTTTTAACGAGTTTCTATTAACTTCAAAGACTGAATGGTAAATTTCCGTGAAATGACGTCATGTGGCGCAAAATCCACTCGAAAAATTTAAAATAATATAAACCACCACCTATATCAATTTAATAGAATAGAATAAAGTATAAATACAATGCATTTTAAAAGATCTGTCATTTTAAATATTTATCAGCTGTCATATGACGTTGCTAGGATTAATATTATTTTAAATATTGATTTATTCATATACACAGAATTTTGACAGTTATGATAAAGTTTTGTGAAAAAATGACAGTTATAATACTAAAAACAAAATTCGTTTCTCGAAAAAATTCATTCATAACATATGGTAACACTTTTTAATAATCTGTCAAAATTATTACTATATATTTTCAAATATATGGCAACTTTAATTTGTTATTTTTATATTTTGAAAACATTTATTTCATTTTAATTATTAGATTACTAATAAGTTATAATATATACTTATAATTAAATTTTATTAATACAATTAATACATTATAAATATATACATATATATAATTAAATATAATATAAAATTCATATTTACTCTATTAACCCTTCATTTGTTTCATAAAATAAAAAAAAAAAAAAACAAAAACAAAACTAATTAATCCAATTTATATAAAAATAATTATATTTAATTTAATTCATTAAAAATATACCCAAACATTATATACCATAAAAATGTCAATATTTGTGTGTATGTGTATTAACTAAAATTTTTTGTTAAAATTATTAAATAAAATTTAATTATCAATTTAAACTAAAAAAAAAAACTGTCTTTTTTTTGTTTTTTTTTTTACCTTGTAACATCACACAGTTTATAAAACATTAATTTTGTAATAAAAATTTTTTCGAGATAACAGAATAAGAAAGAGAAAGAAATAGAAATAAAACAAATTAAAATTAAAAAAAAAAAAAAATTTACATTATTATAGTTACTGTTATCATTCACATTAAAATGTTGTGTTATATTTTACTAAAAAAAAGGTAGGAAAGCAATATAATAATAGTTGAATATTAATTAATTTTATTAATAATATCTTACAGATATTTATGTATCTATTAGCATAGATATCTATACTATAATTGCTAATATAAAGGTTTATGTTTATGTTTTTATTAAAAAAAAAAAAAATAATTTTAAAAATTAAGTTAATTAAAAAATATTTCTGTTTTTATTTCTAAAGTAATAAACCTTAATTGAGCCTCTGTGGTTTTTTGTTTTTTTTTTTTTTTTGGTCATATGACCTTTGAGTTTTATTTAAAAAAAAAAAACAAACAAAATTAAAACAAAATAAAAGATATTATTAATAAAAAAACTTATATTTTTAGTCTAGATATTATAATATTTTGGAAATTGTTAATTTTTAATTAAAATGTTATAAAAATTATTTTATTAGTTTATTATATGGAGAAAAAGTCATTGGACCGAACGTTATACATATATTAATTTCACTCAATTTGGTAATTTCATTAGTTTAGTTACTTCCTCAAAAGTTATATTTTTTTTAATAAATACACATTTATTTAAAATTATATATTTAATATAATAAAATTTGATTATTTAAATTTAAAATAACATAATATTCCCTATAACATAATATCCATTAAAAACGTTGTTAAAAATTTTAAAAATTTAAACTAAAAAGGGCTTTAAAATTTATTTTAAATCGAATGTAGTTCTATGAAACATAGAGAAGCTGCTCCTATTTCTATTGCTGCTGTAATCTTTTGTATTTAAAATTGACTTTATACCGTTGCCTCTCATATAATACAATTATTTACAAAACTTACTTAACGTAAGTAATTACTTTAAATAAATAACTTTTAAAATTCTATTAAACCACAAACCCAACCCCGACCTCATAATCACAAAAATTGGATTAATTAAAATACAATATATATTATTATTAAAATTGTTTTAGTTTACATTATTTTACATTGTGAGTTATAAGGAATGAATTAAAATTAATAAAATCATCATAAAAAAATTTTAGCCGAATCTCCTGTTTACTTTCACCCGAATTAAATTGAGTATATTGAGTATATTTAATAAATTTAAAAAATACTCAGAACATTGAGTAGTAGATTTAGAAAATAGATACTCGTAAAATTAAAAAAAAATCATCAATTCATTATAGCATTATAGTTGTAAGTAGTCATTATTAAAGAAGTTTGACTTCAATTAAAAATTTACTTTTGAATGAACTGTTTGAAAAATTTTTCTTACTTTAAGTTGATTTGAAAAATACTCATTAGTAACTTTGAGTGGACAATATGAGAAATACTTATAAAATTAAAAAAATTATAAAGTCCGGAATTGATAGTATTGTGAATAGTGGTAGAATTGAGATTGATGTGGAATTAAAAAATTTTTTAATAAAGTATATGTTTAAAAAATATTTTAAATATTGAGTAGAACATTGGAGTATAAAAAAAGGTACTCATAATATTAAAATTAATGAATAAAGTAAAATTAAATAAGTGATAAAGTCCGATATTTATAGAATTGAGTTGTAATCAATCTAACCTTTTCATTTCAAGATTTACTTTTTTGGAATTAGTGGATTAAAATAATGTTTTTATCGTGTGGGTTTGAAAAATACTCATAACATTGAGTGTAATAATTTATTGAAGTGCGGAACTGATAGTGTTATGAGTAGTTAGCAATTTAATATTAGCATTCAAAAAGTTTCTTCCCAAACTAAAACTGATCCCAATCTAAATACTAATCCCAAAATTTAATTCAACATTTCGTCAACTGTCATTACGATAATAATGTGATCAATTTTCTTTAGTTCTCTGTTTACAACAATTATTTTCCACAATCTCCTATTGATATAATAAAAAAAAAAACTATTGAAAAGCCTCCGAAAACCTTCAAAAAACCACAAAAGAAAATGAAAATTTTTTTTAACTGATAAGAAAAACTATGTTATTTTAGTACGGGTATTAATAATATTAATGGGTTAATAATTTTTAAATTTCTTTTTTGATAACATTGCATATATATACATAATTCAATATTATTTTTTGTTTTAAAGACAATTCCTTTCTTTAGTTTCGGAACTTTTTTTTTTTTTTTTATGAAATAAAACGAAACTTACGATAGCTTTTAATGGTAACATGTATGTATAAATTTTTTTTTTAAAAGGTATTATAAATTTTCGATTAAAGACTTAAAATGGGTAAACTGATAAACTTGAACTTCACAAAATTCAAATTAAAAAAATTATGATAATTACTAAAACAAAAAACAAGCCGGGCATGAACATAATATTGTTTTATATTATATGTAAATATATATAATGTTATGTATATATTATAATAATATTGATAAGAAAACCAAAAAACCATAAATGAATAATTAATTGACAATAAATATGTAATATTAATATTGAAATATTGTTCAAAAAATTATGTATATTACATTATTTAGACAATCTTTTAAATGTTTATTTTGAGGTTTTTTTTTTTTTTTAATTTATTTTCATTGTAAATGACATTGGAACTGTTGACTGGTGAACAACACATAAACAATATTGAACTATCAATTAGTACTAATATAAATAATAGAATTAATAGTTTTTTTTTTAATCTATTAATATGTCAAATGAAATCTATTTAATTGTAACTTTAACTTGATCTTTTATTGAATATTTTTTTGTATTTTAAATCCATTTAAAATTGGATTTATTTAATTTTGTAAATTAATTTTGAAAATATAGTTCAATGTCTTTCAAATAAGCCGGTGGTGGTATGTATGTTCACTTGAGTAAACTTATTATCAAAAAAAAATAGTTAAACTTATATTTCAATTTCATTAATCAATTTTTTAATTGTTGGTAATATTTGAACCCATGAAAAATTTATTAACATATTATGAGATTAAATTGTATGTATATTATATGTAAATAATATTTGTAAATAATTTATTTTTAAATTAAAAGTGTCACTGGTTATGAGATATGAGTACTTAATTGGTCATAATTTTTCATTAAAACAAAATAAAGACAATTAAGTGTATAATATATTATATAAGTTATGAAATATTAAAAGAAGTATGTGGTGTCTGGGATAAGAAATTAATTGGGGGGAAAGAAATTGTACAATAAAAATATTTGAACTTTTTTCTTATGATAACTATTGTGCAACATAAACTTTAAAGATATATTATTAAGAACTTTTGAAATAATCATTATTATTGACAAATGTTTATTTTCTCCCAATGAGATAAAGTATAATCTTACTTAATTTTGTGTTAAGTCAAGTTGTCTGAAATTCGTTTTACTTAATTTTGACTTAAGTCAAGTTGTTTTAAATTCGTTTTTACTTAACTTTGTGTTAAGTCAAGTTGTGTGAAATTGCTTTTACTTATTTTTGTGTTAAATCAAGTTGTCTTAAATTGTTTTTACTTAATTCTGTGGTAAGTCATCTTGTCTTAAGTTCGTTTTACTTAATTCTGTGTTAAGTCATCTTGTCTTAAATTGCTTTTACTTAATTCTGTGTTAAGTTAGGTCATCTTAAATTGTTTTTACTTAATTCTGTGTTAAGTCATCTTGTCTTAAATTGCTTTTAATTAATTTTGATTTAAGTCAGGTTGTTTTAAATTCGTTTTACTTAATTCTATGTTAAGTCAAGTTGTCTTAAGTTGTACTAAATGGTTAAATCTCATTTAAGAACCCTTAAAGTTAGTCAAGAAAAGATCGTGATAAGTTTATGCAATTATAAATAATCAATTTCAATTGAAAACTTAATTTCCTGGCGTATTTTGATAGTATAAAGAATACAATGTAAACGTATAATTAGGAAGCTTTTGCATAACTTAAAACTGATTACATTACTTAAGCTTGCTAACGGTTTTTACTATAAATAAACAGGTCGTATATATATATTAATTGAAATATACCTACTTCTTTTAAATTGAAATACATATGAGATTAAAATATTAGCGTCATAAGACGTAATTTGTCTAATGACCGAATAAACGAATAAAAGTTTTTAAATTAAAAAACAAACGAATGTCTCACAACACTATTAATAAAATATTTTTAGAAAATGTGAAATGTGTCACAACTCACAATTTTAATATTGTATGTAGTAAAACAAATTTCTTGAAGAATGTCTTAAATGCTTAACTATTTTATAATAAATATCAAATCTAAAAATATTCAATTCTTTATATTCGTTTATAATTAATGAGTTTTATTTAAGTAACAATTCATTGCGCAAATTCCAAACTATACAAAAACTTTATACAGAGTAAAGAGAAAACTATACAAAAGATCATTTCATAATATTAATTAACCATATATATGTATAAATATCTTCATAATATGTTTTAGTACTGAGTACAGACAACAAACAATTAATTGTTTATGTTGTATCATTTTATAAAGTATATTTTTATTAAAACTTAAATATTTTTCATTTAAAAAAATTTTAAGAAAAAATACAAAACAATCAAATGATCACAACATAACCATTATTGTTAAGTTTTAATAAAAAAAAGAAATACATATTATTATAATCATCAACAACAGTTTAATTTACGCAATTATTTTTAAATGTACATATAATAGTCAGTAAAATTTTTTTACACATATTATAAGATACGAATACTGCACATATTTTCATACAATTTTACTATATATATACATCTTTTATATCTCTATATAAATATATATAATATATATATAGCTATATAGAGAGATAAACATTTCTCTAAAAATTATTATTTGATTTATGAATTTTGAGCATAATATTATAAATATACATACATATTACATATATATGCATAAATGTACTAAAAATGTAATTAATATAAGAAATATTATATCTAAACAAAATTTTATTTAAAAGATAAGTATTTATCATCTGTTGCTTTTATATTGAAATTGTGAATGAATACATTTGGGATAACTATGTGTCATATTATCAATTACATACTCTTACATTTTACTCGAGTATTAAAATAATCATTGAAGAATATAATCATTGTTATTATTATGGAAGTTGAAAATTATTTTGATGATTACTTAGTTTATTAAATATTAAATTGAAATTATTTCATACATTTAATATAGTATTTATTTATTTATTTTTTTATTTTTTTTTTTTGGTATTTATTTATAATTAGTACCAGGATTATAGTAAATATTGCCTGATATTATTATAGTCCTTTGCCTATATTTGGCATTTGGGCTTCTTAAATTAAATACTTTATATTTATTTAGAACTGCATACAATATTATTTTGTTTATATTATATATTTGAATATTTAAATTATATTTGGTCACCATGGGGATTTGTAAAGAAAAAATATAGTATTTTAAATGTATTTATATTTATCTATAAAATTTAAGTTAAAGTAAGCAGAATTCCTGTAGTTAAATAGAATTCCTAGACAGACTTTTTACGGAAAGGTTTAAACAGGAAGGTTTAAAACTTGTCTCTTCTGCTTTGGGTTTAACTATGGGTTGTGTGCATATGTACTGCCTGTTCAATGTTAGCCAAATAATCAAGCTTTTAAAAAATTGAGAATAAATAATTGTTACTCAAGAATCTCTAATAATTTATGGAAGTATATAAATTAAAAGCATAAACACATATAGTTTTTGATAATATGTATAGTTGCTATTGAAATATTAGAGTACCTTAAATATAGAAAAGTTTAGTGCGGTCTATGAGATTTAATACCTACCAACCACCATAGGTTAGGAGTATCTTAATATAAAATTCATTTAAAATTCATTTCCGTTTAAAATTAAAAACTGTTATACGAAATTGAGAGCCAATTTATTTATATTTACTTCAGCTACAAAAGCTAAAAGTCTAATTACTTTTACAGGTTACAAGAGGTAGTCTGTATTTAAATGGTACATACCTGCTTTTATTACAACATTTTAAAATTTCTTTATAATTTTAAAGAGTAAAAAAAATCAATTAAGATAAAGTCCATTATATTAAATTATAAATAAAAATTACTTAAGAAAAATATAATTATTTCTATATATTTTATCATTGACTGTAGTAAAATATATAATTGATGTAAGATATTATTTATTTGAAATATATTTTTCCAATTCTAAATATAATAATATACAATTAACAAATTACAAGTTAATATTTGCTATATTATTTATTTTTTTATAAATAGAGTTTTGCCTATTGTATACTTTTATCAATTCAATTTAAATGACATTACAAGAATGAATTAATTGATTGAATATTATAATTTTATTAAAATATGATTAAATTTTAATTGAATTTATTGTTCAATAAATTTGTAATTTAAAAAAAAAAATTCTTAAATTAATATTTAAAACACAAGATATTAAATTACAATTAAATGTAGTTATTATTTTTCTCTTAATTAAAGTAATATATTATAAATAATTATTATTAATATAAAAACATTTGTTTAGATATAAATAACAAATTGTAAATTATTTATAATTAATAATACTTTATACTTTATATTATAATTTTATTATAATTTTATTATATTTGAAAGTTCAACTTGTGATTTTTAATTTTCCGTATTAAATAATATTTTATTATTTAATTTATAAGTTTTTAATCTTAATAGCTTGTTTGCTAACGTTTTAAGTGTAGCCTGTTTTTATGTTTTGTCCATTTTTTTTGTAATAATTTATATTTTTTAATTAATTTCCTTTCAATGATTTTGATTTTTTTATTTTTTATAATTATTACGAAACAATAGTGAAATGTTTTATTGGATACTAATTCATTACTATTGATATTGAAGCATTTAAAGTAAATGTATGTAGATTTGTTATTAATATTACAATTATATAGTAATTTTCTGGATTGAAACTGTGTCGTAACACAGATTTTTTCGATTACTTAACGAAACATGTATATGTGATTTTAATTTTTTTTTAAAAAAATCTATATTCAGCCACAAGTATAAATTATTTTAAATAAATTTTATTTCGAAATCCGGTGCAGGTCAATAAATTAAATATCTTAAAAAATATTAGTTCAACAGTATAAAAATCCCTGTATAATAGTGACGTAATATATTGTGTGAATATAAAATATATATTAAAAATAATAATAATTATAAAATTATATAATCATAACCTATAACCACTGAAAAGGAACCACATGCTACGGTTCCTTATCATATTGAATGAATTGTGAGGAGACTCTCTACAAATAAATACTTTGGCGTTGTTTTTTGCACCATATGTTTTTTAATCTTCTGCCATACAAAATCATCATCTGCTCTCAAAATTTTACTTTCCTTTCATCTCGAAAGTGAGCTTAAAACAATTTTAAGAAATTTTCTAAATGCTAACCTTTATGAATATCTTATTTAAAACACCTTTAATAACATGTAGAAACGTATTAGATTTTTTATATTTTTCATAACTTTTCGTAATTTTTGATAGCTGTTCTGTTGTGTACTGTTCCATTTCCAATTCCCCAAGTTTTCTTCACAAAATTCTGAAATAAAAATAAAAAATAAATAAATTTAAAAAGTTATTAAACATTCAAACCATATGGATCGTTTTGCGCCACCCTGTATCAAAACTTTATAATTCAATTTTAGTTCTTCTTTATAATAAAAAAAAGTTGAGCTAAAGTTCGGTACCTGTGCCCCTTGATAATATTCATTTATGGCTTTTTTCTTTTTCTTTCCAATTATAACTAAGTACTTTTAAAATGTACCTATAATTACTAATTTCTATAGCTCCTAGTGGAGCAAAGAGCCTTAACAAAATCCTTCCATTCAGTACGGTTCTGTGCGATCATTTTTATTTCACCCCATGTTTTTCTTGATTTGGTAATTTCGGCGTGAATTGTTCTTTTCCACGAGTTTTTCGGACGCCCGCGTTTTCTTGCACCTTGCGGGTTCCAATCAAGCGCTTGCCTGCAGATTTCGGACTGATCTTTTCTGAGTGTATGACCAATCCATTTCCATTTTCTTGTTAAAATCTCCTCTGCTATAGGTACTTGATTGCATCTGGCATGTAATTCCTCGTTCCTAATTCTGTTTGGCCACCATATTTTCAGTATTCGACGGAGACATGTGTTAACGAAGCTTTGAATTTTGCTGGTAAGTTCCTCCGTTACTAACCACGTTTCGCAACCGTATAACAGAACAGATTTGACGTTTGAATTAAATATTTTAATTTTTGTTTCCTTAGAGATGATTGCAGACTTCCAGGTTTTTCGAAGTTGTGCAAACACTTGTTTAGCTTTATTTATTCTAGCGGTCATATCTGCTTTTGCTCCTCCCTCAGGCGTTATTACGCTACCAAGGTAACAAAAGTTGGTAACATTAGATATTTCTTCATCATATAACATCAAATTGTTTACATTAGGTGAGTTTACTTTCATTGCTTTTGTTTTCTTTACATTGACTTTTAGTCCGCGCAGTTCAGACTCTTGTGCCAAATCGTTCAATTTTTCCTGCAGATCGATATTTCTAGTTGATAGTAGGCATATATCGTCCGCATAGTCAAGATCTTCTAGATGTTCCCCGAAATTCCAAAATATGCCTCTGTTTAAATCGTCAATGGCAGCACTTAGTATGTCATCGAGCACAATTAAAAATAGAATTGGTGACAGCAGGCAACCCTGTCTGACTCCACAATCAATATTTATCGGCTCAGATAGTTGACCTTGATGTAGAATCCTGCATTTAAATCCTTCGTACTGTGCTCGGATAAGCCGTATCAACTTCATTGGCACTCCTCTAATTTTAAGCGAGTCCCATATATATTCTTGATATATAGTATCAAATGCAGACTTGAAGTCTACGAAAACTAGTTTTAATGTGGATTGCCATTCATTCACCTGTTCTATGATTATTCGAAGTGTATTGATTTGATCCACGCATGATCTATTAGGGCGAAATCCAGATTGCTGTTTTCGGATTGTTTCATCTAGTTTAGTGTTGATTCTGTTCAACAGTATTTTTGAGAGAACTTTCGATGGAATAGATAGTAGTGTTATCCCTCTATAGTTATCACAGATAGACAGGTTACCTTTTTTAGGTAATTTTATCAAAATTCCTTCAAGCCAATCTTTAGGTACCGACTCTGTTTGCCATATTTTTTGAAAAATTGGATGTAGCATACGTGCTGTTAGATTTGGGTCTGCCTTTAACATTTCTGCGGTAATTTGATCAAAACCTGGTGATTTATTGGATTTCATCGTTTTCACTGCAGTTTTTATTTCTTCAATATTGGGGGGGTATGTATTTAAATTGGATCCCCTTTGTGCTGCTGTTAATATTTCATTATTATTTTCAGAGAATGCCAGTTGACTGTGAGATTTGTAGCACTCACTGAAGTGTTCATGCCATCTTTGCAACTGTTCTTTTCGATTTGTGATACTAATTCCATTTTTACTTAGTATTGGACGGTTATTACTTAATTTAGCTCCTGATAGTTTACGATTGGTATCGTATAGTAGCTTAATATTATTTGTTGCAGCTGCTTTTTCGGCTTGGTTAGCTAGTTCGTTTACCCAATTTCGCTTGTCTCTTCTGCAGGACTTTTTCACTTCAGTGTTATATTTACTATAGATTTTAACAGCATTTTCTTTTTGTTTCCGTGTTTTGGCGTTGTTTTTAATATGCTTTGCATTTTTTCTTTCTTCTATTAATTTCCAGGTAACTTCCGATAACCATTCTTTTTTCTCTTTTGGTCTATGACCTAGGATTTTTTCACTTGTTGTTAACATTATTGATTTAAAAGCATTCCAGTTTTCTTCGATAGTCATTTGTTGTGGGTTATTAGTTTCATCGTAGCATTTGTTTAATTCTGATGTGAAAGCACTATTCACTGCTGGATCTTTTAATTTTCCTAAGTCAAACTTCTTTGGTATAGTTTTGGCTTTTTGTACAATTCCAGCTATTTTGATACGAATTTTG
This sequence comes from Dolichopus griseipennis, assembly GCA_963082915.1. Lineage (NCBI taxonomy): Eukaryota > Metazoa > Arthropoda > Insecta > Diptera > Dolichopodidae > Dolichopus > Dolichopus griseipennis. Next base: position 71,067,271 of record OY720443.1, on the reverse strand, counting down.
GCTACTACAAGGTGATGGTCAGATCCAATGTCTGCACCTCTTTTTGCTCGTACATCTAATAGACTACTTCTCCAAAGTTTATTGATACATATATGATCTATTTGATTTTCAGTTTTATTATCGGGGGACACCCAGGTGGCCTTGTGACATGGTTTATGAATAAAGAGTGTCCCACCAATGACGAGTTCTGACGTCATACATGTTTCGATCAAATATTCTCCATTTTCGTTCATAGATCCGATTCCGTGTTTACCCATAACATTTTCCAGCCCTTTATTGTCTGCTCCTACTTTGGCGTTGAAATCACCCATAAGAATAACTATATTTTTCTTCTTGATTTCAGACAACGTTGTTGATAGTTGATGGTAAAAATCCTCTTTAGCTTCTTTACTGGAAACTTCGGTTGGGGCATATACTTGTACCATAACGATGTTCCTAGCTCTACCTTGTAGTTTGATGTATATAACTCTTTCACTTACAGGTTTCCATTCAATTAGTGCTTTGGAAGCCTTCTTGTTAAGTAGAAATCCAACTCCATCTCGGTGAATATCGTTTTCTGCGCGACCGGAATACAAAAATATTTCGCCACTGGCCAGTTGGTGTTCGCCTGAGCCATTCCATCTGCATTCGCTCATACCCAGAATATCCAATTTAAATTTATTTAACTCTCGGGCTGCTTGATGTAGTTTCCCCGTTTCAAAAAGTGTTCGCACATTCCAAGTACCAATTTTTGTACTGTACTTCATACCAAATAAAGGTGTTTTTGCTTTGGTTTCATTTATAGATGAAATATTGTTGAAATTACATGAATTCTGCACCTCCAAATCCGATGTGCATGCCGCTTGTACGGGAGGGTTCTCAGTGTTTCTCTGATTACCTCTTGGAGACTTGTTTCCTTTCGTTTTTAAAACCATGTTTATTCATCAATCTTTCGGTTTGTAGCGTTCCATCGATTGGTTATAAGCCAAAAGTTGGGTCTGGCAGGTGCTACTTTCCTTTCGGGATGACCAGACTCATCGCTAGAGTGAAGGCCGCTCCTAACATGGAGTACAGTCGCCTTTGGCAGCCGCTTCTTTGAAGTACAGACGCTGCGGTATTTATTTGGTTCTTCCGCCTGCTACGCCGTTGGAATATTTAGGTATTCTCTTCCGCCGCATCAACCGTTGACCGCTTTTCACGTGTAACCCTCGCCAGGAGCCCTCACAAGGTGCTATCAGCCGGGCCAGCTGAACCTAGGTTTTTTAACGAGGTTGGTACTCCTCCCCCTCCTCCTTTCTCATCCGGGCTTGGGACCGGCATTGGCGGAGTTACCTATAATTAGACTCTGATATAAGTCTTGTGTACCAAATTAAAATTAAGTATATAAATAAGTACCTATACTAAAAACATGTTGAAAAGTCGTCATTGTACTCGTGTTTATTTAGAAACTACTGAATATATTATTTATCAAATTTCATTAGATTAATAAAACATAATAGGTATAAAACACCAGTAGCAAATTCTAACATAAACCATCACTGAAGGTTTTCCTCATTAGAATCTAAAATTTTTTTTAAATAAAAATTAAAATGTTACTAAAACAAATCTATGTATTATAAATATAGTTTTAGCATATTATTTTATAGGTAAAGTATTAAATTTTTTTTGGAAATTTAATCTGTATTAAAAAGCATAACAAACCTTTTATTGATCGCATCTATAGATTTTATATTTGTAGGTACATAGACTTTACAATCCAGTTTATTACATTTTATAACAATGTATATGTAAGTATATATATTTATACATTATGCAAAATAAAAACTAGACCACATAATATTATTTGTTATTTTGGTTTGATCAAATATAATGGCCAACAAAATAACCTATGCCAAAATAATGTTATTGTTTTTTTTTTATTATTATTTTTTTTTCCTTATTTTTTTTTTTCTTTTTTTTGTTGTTTTTCATATCAAATTACCCAATTACATGCAAGGACTGAACTCATTTTACTCTGTGTATTTATAAATATAAACAAATATTACATATACAAAACCAAACCAATATTCTAATTCTAACATAACCAATAAGTAAATAATTACAGAAAATTATGTTATGCATCTGTTAAATGAAATTACTGTAAAATTCTGATAAAAATATCAATATAAGCAAAATGAATATACAAAGTAGGTATACACGTATGTAAGAAAGAGAAAACAAATATAAAGATAAAAATAGAAATTTGTGTATTGTGGTTTTCGATGATGTTATTGGTCAAATTAGAAATTTTTTGTATGTATATATATTTATTATATTCGAATACATATATGTATGTGTGTACGTGTGTATGTTCAGAAAATGATATGCATGAATATGAAAATGAATAGATTTTGATAAAATATTTATAGGTATGTATGTAAATCATTTTATATAGAACTAGAGCATTTTAAATAAATGCTTTTATTGCGAATGGAAAATATTTGAATTTAAAATTAAATCATATTTTGTAGGATGAAATATGGAGAGTACAATAGGAAATATTATTTTAACAACATTCGATGATTTTGTACGGCTAGAGGAAATATCTCTTAACTCAAAAAACTTATTTTTTCAGGAAAATATGTATCTATAATTCTTTTATTGATGTAGGTTTGTTATTCGTGTTGAAGTTATCTGAATAAGGAAAGCAGAGGTTCACAATTTTGAACGTCAGGATTAATTTGCGACATTTGGATTTTTTTTTAGCTTTCATTTTAAAATGTTTTACGGACAAATCTTTAAACATTTGTTTTAAGGAAAATTGGTTGTTACTTTGTTTTTAACGCCTCTATGAACAAATTGATAAGACAGATTTTAGAGTTGTGACTTAAAAGCATGGTTATTTGCCTTTTATTAGCCATTTTATGGATACCTGCATTCAATGTTACTCACTTTTTACAGAATATATAGATACCTATTAGTAGTTCATTAGAAAGGATTTTACAGTTGTATTAAAAAACAGGGCTGCCGCTTTTCCAGAATATATATACCTATCTATATATTAAATGTGAGATTCTGAAATTTATTTATTACAACTAAATGCGTAACATAATATTTAAATTACAAAAATATGTTTTACCCATTACCAAATTGTATACAAGGGAGTTTAGATTCCAAACTTTTCTGCAAAAAAAATAAATATATACAGAGAACACCTTATTAGGTAAAATTCCAACTAGGTACTTAATTTTTTTTTTAAATTTTTTGAATATTTTATATAGAAACTAAAAAAAAATATTTTAAACCATTTTACAAGATAATCTTAAAGATTTTAAGGACTTTAATTTAAACCTTTTTATTTTAAACAAAATATTTTAAAAACTTTTTCCTTCAGTTACACTTAAATCGAATAAAATTCGATTAAATTTAAATATACTAACTATAATATACACAACATTCACATACTAACATACACAATAATATCTTAAATCAAATTACGTAGATACTTTTTCTAACATAACAAAACTTCTCTTTCTTGGGGAATTTGTTTCCTTACAAACAAAATATAAATTTAAAATTTTTTTGCCATGTTTTAAATACA